>CAEGAG010039585.1:0-62612 GCA_903067065.1 Brachyrhaphis terrabensis
ATGGATGGATGGATGGATGGATGGATGGATGGATGGATGGATGGATGGATGGATGGATGGATGGATGGATGGATGGAACCAATGGGTTTAAGACATTTACAGAATTCCAACTGCTGTCAGGTGGCCTGTTCTAGTACTTAGTAGTTATTAAACAGTAATAAATCAATAATATTTTTAATAATAATTCGAAGTGCTTTACATAATAAAAGCATAACACACACAAAAAAAAACTTTGCAGGGACAACATGAAGAGAATTAATTAGAGATTGTTATCCAGACTAGAATTAATCCTTGTTCAGCCTTGATTTAAACAAACTTAGTCTTCTAGCAGTTGTGCAGTTTTCTGGACGTTTGTTCCAGATTTGTGGAGCACAGGACCTGAATTCAGTGATTTATAAACAACAGTATTTTAAAAGTCTATTCTCTCAGTGGAAGGACTTTAGAACTGTGTAGTATAGAACTGTGTGGTGTAGAACTGGGTGGTGTAGCACTGGGTGGTGTAGAAGTGGGTGGTGTCCTCCATCTTCCTGGTTCTAGTCAGAACGTCAGCAGCAGCGTTCTGGATCAGCTGCAGCTGTCTGAATTTTTAGGCAGACCCGTGAAGACACTGTTGCAGGAATCAATACAACTAAAGATAGAGACATACTTGATGAGACATACAATTTCCAGACTGCAACCATAAATACTGACTTTCAGCAGAAAGTATTCAGGCTGGAATATCCTGTACAAAAAATTTTTCCTTGATCAGATGCAGCTGCAGTCTATTATTTTGAATTTTGCAAGTGGCCAAGTTGATGTTTGAGCATTGAGCATGTAACATTAATTATGAACATGCCATGTTCCTAAATTGAACTGATATAGTTCATCTACAGTGCATATCCAGTATTCCCAGAAACGTTGCAGCTCTGACAGAAATCCATCCATCTCCAAAGTGACAGTCAGTGTTACTCCAGCCAGCCTCTTCCCAGCTTGCAGCTTCACACACTCTGGTACTTCCTGCTGCTCCTTCCATCCTGTCAGAAGAGCAATCTGTCCATCTACTCCTGATTGTTGACACTTACTGGTAAACCATGAATTTTGGATGTCCATCTTTTCCAAACACATTTGCAGTGGTTGTGAAAGGTCTAAACTGTGAAGTTTTTGTGATAGAGACCATAAGCAGTGAATCATTATGTCTTTCAGCAGCCTAATCCTATGGCAGCAAAACTACAGAAATAGCTCAGGATAACCTGAGGTCAGTCTAACTATAAGCAAGAAAAATTTAAGTCTGACGGTTTCTGATATGGGCGACATGGGCAACCACCCAGGGCAGCATCTTGTGGTGGGCAGCATGAGACATGAGATTTCGCTTCTGACCCCTCATCCACCTCACCCCCACCCCGGTCCTCAATCGTCCGGGCGGAACCTTAGCCCACTGACGGGAAGCGGTCCATCACCATGGGGACAGTCAGGGTTGCTATTGTGATACTTAGCAGACTTCTGTAAAAGCTTCCAAAATAATGTCCATATTTGTTGAGGTTCAGGAATGACTTCATTTCCACATCGCTTGTGTTGCCCAAGAAAAACTATCCATAATTACAAATGTAGGAAGATTTCATCTGTCTGCTGACTCACAGGATCAGCATTATCCATCTTCTGCTGTCTTTGTTTCTCTGACACGACAAGACAGGAGCGACGACACAGCAGTGCTACCTCTGGCTGTTGGTTTTGTTGAGGCAATACCAACCACAGGAAAGAACTGAATTCTAATTACACCTCCAAAAATGATGTGTAGAGATTTTAGACCATCAGTCACACACATCCACTCTGTGTTCTGTTGTTTTCATTTTGATGACTAATTACAGTTTTTGGAACTTCAGCCATACGTATGAAAAAGATAACAGCTCAATACTTATAGATCACATTTACACTCACTAATAAGTGAGCCAAGATATCGGGAAGAGAGCTGGTCCCGTTTCCAGATGTCTGAATGAAGGTCAAACATTTATATATCAATACACGGCATGGCAATGTCCAGCCATCATACTGTTCAGGAAGGAGATGTATTCAGAGTCCCAGAGATTAATGTTTATTAGTGTGGAATCCTGTGAAGATGCTGCTGAATCTGGTAGTAGAGTTATTATCCACAGTGAAACAAGTCCTGTCCCAACATGGGCTGAGAGGCCACTCAGAGACAAAACCAAAAACAACTTGGTGATGCTGATGTGCCAGTAAATTTCCCTTCATGGTCCAGAATATGGATTCAAATGAACAGAAGGAAAAGAACTACAGTCTCACAATAGCACAACATTCTTCATGTAAAATAACATGATGGGTTAAATTGGCTAAAAGTACCAAAACTGAACTTTTGAGAATCAGCTAACAACACAAAGGAGCAGAAACCTTCCTGCTTAAGAGAACTAAAACACACTGGTACAGGATGAAATAATCACAACATGATAGTAACCCTGATAGAACCAGAACACCAAGCAATCCCCCTGGATTTAACTTACAATCAGGTAAAAGCTTAGAAAAGGCAACAAGACCATGAATGTTATTAATCATTTAAAAAAAGATCCTGCGCAGCATTAGCATAATGCTAACCAGAGTAAATAAGCATCTATAAACCACAGCAACTCATTATCAGTGAAGAACAAATGATGAACAGAAAAAGTAAGCACACCATGACAATATTCAAAGTTCAATTAAAATTCAAAAATACTTTATGATCTCAAAGGGAAGTTAAATGTTGTTGTAACTCATATTAATTTAAATTTTTCAAATAGTTATTGTAGACAGTGATGGCTATTGGCAGGAAAGATCTCCTGTAGAGGTCTGTACTTCGGTGAATCTGAAGAATCCTCTGACTGAAGACACTCTGTTTTCCCAATCCAATCTCAGGATGGTCAGGGCTGTCCATAAATTTCTTCATTTTATGAAGAATCCTTCTTCGCATCGTCATCCAGAGGTTCCACAATTGAAGCCAAGACTAATCAAACACACATAACAAAAGATGGAACAAACATACCATCTGTAAAATCCTCTGCTTTGTCATTCAAGATGGACAATTTGATCTAAGCTTCCCATTGACTTTCACTGTCAGCATCATCAGCTGTATCACAATAGCAATCTAAAGTTTTACCACATTCTCTGTAGCCTGGGCAAATTGTCCAGCACCCCAAAGATATTAAAATCAGCTATGCTGATTTGATTGATTTATTATAATACTCTTGCAACCATACATAATTTGCTATTTAACTGCATTTCATGGGAACTTTTAAGCAGTTCTGTCAGGAGGAATGTGTCAAAATTCCATTGAACTATTATGAGAAGTTTGTGGAAGAAAGCTGAAAAAGTGTGGTCTAAGTCATATGGTTTAAAAGTCAATTCTATCAAATACTGAGGAAATATAAGAACGTGAGAATATGAAGAAAGCCCTCCTAATAATATTCTGTCATTTCACAAATGTGAAAATGTTGGTAATTCTTACTGAACTAAAATTTAAAAAAAGTTCCTACATGATTTAGTGTTGGACAGTGACGTAGAAATTATTTTTCTTCAGAGCATGCCAATCTCTAATTCAGTTGTATTTGCAACCATTTTTATTTTATGAGATAATATCACCAGTTATTAATAATAAAATATGTATGTCTGCATGAGAAATGCATTTTTTACTTAAGGAATACAAATATTGACATAGTGGAGACTGGCATTATTGGGGGGGAAATGAAAACAGCAATGAGTTTATGTTGTTAATGGGAATACTTTGCACTGTTTACCTGTTGTAATTATTGATTTTGAACAAATATGTTGTGAACAAAATTAGAGGAATTAGGCCAACAAGGTTCAAATTGAATCTCATGGACCTAATGCCTAGTACCAGAACTACCCTGGCTCCATAGTGAGGAACATTATGGGGGATTGAGGGGACAGAGCTCTACCAGTCATCAGTTCACAATATATTTCGTCATTAATAATCAGTGTGAGCACTGTTCCCCTCCACATACACTCCTCACTGTCATTCTTGTGTTTCAGAGCTGAGAGGCCTCTACAGCCCTGTGCAAATCATCAGTCTATTCTTTGTAAGACATTCTCCTGTACCACCACCTTCATTTGTGTTTACATCTGACTGGCTTAGTCAGATGTAAAAAGTATTTCTTCCCTTTTCACCAATCTTTGTCTCCATATTTATCCGGTAATAAATTTGACTCTTTAAACTATTAGTTATGGTTCTCTTGTGTTCTTTACAGGAGAACCAGCAATGTTCTGGGGAGGGGTTCGATGTTGGAGCCACAGCCACCATCGTGCTGCAAATGCCCCAATATATGAGCTCAAAAGAGTTTATGAAGATCCATGTAAAAATGTGAGTTTTCATTCCTTCTCTTCATTTATTGATGAAATATTAGGGTAAACTGAAAGTGTTGTTACATAATCTTTTCTGTTATATGTTTGGTATGAAGGCCTCAGAACAAATCCAGACCTAGCGAGCAGAGAGCGGTGAGCTCCAGTTTCCCCACAGAAGCATCACTTCCCACACAGATCCTCCTCTGGAAGGTATCTCTGTCTTTCTTGCTCACTTTGCAGCTGTCAAGGATGTCTGGGTCTCTGCTGTCATTCTTGTTGACTTCTCTATAATACAGAGGAATGTGAGTGTAGGAGTGCTCCTATTCTCCGCTCCAGGCTGGTCACACCGACACACTTTCTGCATCCTTATCCTCTTCACACTTTCCCTATCACACACGTTTCTTCTTTTTTTCATTGCCCTCACTCTCCTGCAGTCTTTGTTCTCCTGCTGTCGGTTTGTTGTCCTTTTTATCTATGGTTTCTGCCTTGCTGGCTGTTTTGCTGAGAGGCTCCAGCTGGAAGTCCTGGTAGGAAAAAAGGCGGGATCCCGAGTGTGTGGGCAGGTCTTTAGACTTCTGCTGTAAGGGGGAAGCCTACAATAACTCCCACAGACTTTCCTCACACACACACACACACACACACACACACACACAAGAAATTTTATTCCCGGCAAAAAGCATTTCCTCATGAAAGTATTTGTTGTTAAATGCAACATAGCAGACGGGTCAGTAATAAAGCTTTAAAATTTTGTTTTAACTGCAAACTAATTCCACTTCAGCCAAATTTGAGGCCGACCCCAAAACAAGCTAAGAAAACTGATTAAAGGTCTTACTGAAAAACAAATCACCATCTGAATCAATAGAAAGTTGTTTCTGCTCATTGTGTTGTATCAGTGTCTTTATGTGAGATGACTTTTATTTTTTAACTGTTTTAAATTTCTTCTAAAAATGTTTTGAGTTAATTTTCTTCTCAGCTGTTTGCTTGACATGAAGTTAAAACAGATTTTTAACTTAGACTCGAGTCATTTAAAAATGTGTTTCAATTTTGGAAATTAAAAAATAAAACTAAATGCTTCTGTTGCAGGCCTTTTATTTGCAACAAAACATTTCCGGGTTTGATTACTTTGGTTTCCATTCTCAGCCCAAGAACATTCATATTGTGTTAACTGACCTCTTTAAAAATCTCTTAATGTGAGCATGCATGGTTGTGTGTGTGTGTGTTGCCCTGTAATGAACTACTTACTGAGTATGTACCGTCTCTCATCCATTCA
This sequence comes from Brachyrhaphis terrabensis, assembly GCA_903067065.1. Classification (NCBI taxonomy): domain Eukaryota; kingdom Metazoa; phylum Chordata; class Actinopteri; order Cyprinodontiformes; family Poeciliidae; genus Brachyrhaphis; species Brachyrhaphis terrabensis. The sequence goes on from CAEGAG010039585.1 coordinate 5,594, forward strand.
CCACTGAGATAGGCACTAACCCTGCTGTGTCCCTGCAGTGATAAGAAAGTTAGTTAAAGTTTTTTATTACCGTAAGTTATCTTAAGGATACAAGTTACTAAGCTTGGTGCTAAGTAATTCCCTTCAATTTCTTCCACTTAAATGGACACTAATTAAAGGTAGAATTTTTTCTCAAACATTCAGTGTGTGCACTGCAATAAAATCGGAAAAATCTGAAATTGGTGGTGAACTCCCCATGTAGAAACATAAATCAAATATATCTATAGTGTGGAAAATAAAGCTGTTACGAAAACAATAATTTCCAAAGGTTCCTTAGAGTGAAGTTATTAAATGTTCTGCTTTACTGTACTGCATGAAGACTTACAATAATTTTGACAATATAAGTTTAGCCTACGACTACAGGCCCTTCCTGTTCCACAAGATGAACTTATTTCTTTATTTCACAAGTGTCCTGGCATTAAAAACAGACATTCTGCAATTTCATTAACAAATATTCTACTAATCAGCAATAAATTATGTTAGAACTAAATAATAGTTTTATTGTTTAAACTGTAAGATCAAAAAACAATTAAGTGATTTACACTCCATCTGAAGATGGTACATTCAGGTTGTTTTAACAGGCTTGTAAAACAGACAAAATAGTGTAAAAATGCATATTTAAAATATTTTAGGAAATAAAGGAAAATTTGCTTTGCTTTTAATTAACTAATCCTAACCCTTTGATTGAAGGTGGGCAGAGTATTATTTAATTGAGAGTGTGCCTGTTTTACAGTGATGGTCTGTTTCTGAATAATAGCAGAGGGTGTAAATAATTGTGTTACCTACTTTGGGGGGTGAATGGGCAAAGCTTACATGTGATATAGTTACATTCACTCAGATTTTAAAGGAAACAATTTTAAAAATTCCACTTAAATGTGATCTCAGTTCAGCTAAATATGAGTTTGGCTTTAATATAAAATATGTTTTCAACTATGTTTATTTTTTTAATCACATATTGACAATAAAGTCACCTTTTGAATGTTTTAAATAAAAAAGGTAGTGTACTGTTCACATGAGGGGAGAAATTACTAATTTATGAGCTCAGCGCCACCTTGTGGAAGCAATGCAACATAAGTCGACTGTACGGAGAATTACAGGACTATAATGGTCATTATAATGTGATTAATCCTACTATATCAATGAAATGTTAATGTATTTTATTAATTAAGTTCAAGTGATATATTCTTTACATACACAGTGGAGCCTTGACATGTTTTGTTTGTTTATTTCTGTTAACTTTGATTGTTTTGACTTGGAGCCAATTAAAACCCCAAAATCCAGTTTCTATGAAAATTAGGATAGTATAAATCCATCAGTCTTTATTTATATAGCACTTTGCAACATCCGAAAGATGAAGAAAGTCAGCAAAATTAAAACAGAAATAATCAAACACACAAAGAAGAAAACAACAACACAAAAAAATCATTAAAAAAATTTAAAACATGCAACAAAATAAAGAGTGTCTACAAAATGTGTGCGAGTGTCAGAGCATCACAGCTCTACTATTACAAGTCGTTTGAAGGAAAATGTTTTAAATTTATATTTAAAAAGTCCAGGATCTGCAAGAAAAAAAGAGCAGTCACTCCACTGCCCACCATGAATTTGGTACCACAGTGCCCTCTTGTGTAAATTAGATTTTGTTTAAGGTTAGAAAGTTACTGGTAAATGGTAAATTAAAAACAGTCAATACAAAGTCCTAAGATTAATTGAAGTTCAAGATGCGTGTGTGTGCGTGTGTGTGTTCTCGTTTATTCAGACTAACAAGGACCAAAACCTGATTTTTTCACTCACCTCTGGGGTCCAGTTTCACTCACAGAGTCCAAAACCTGGTCCCCACTTGACCACACCCACCTTGCTTATTCCTGCAGGGAAAGCAGTGCCACTGGCTGGGCTGCACTGCAGGCCTCAGATAATACTTACTTAATGCTTTTGTACCTAATTTATTATTGCTGTTTACTTAATACTTAATTAATACTACTTAGTACATACATACTTAAAACTTACTTAATTCTTACGTACATACTGCTTACCTACATTATACATACTTAATACTTATTACTTCATGCATACTTAGTACATAATTAACACTTAGTACTTAATTAATACTTGCATATTTAAGACTTCGTTACTTAAAAATACTTCCTTTATCCACTCTCTAAATGTTCTGGTAAAGCGTGTCTTAAGTGCATATTTCTTGCTGATAATGTTTAACCATTTTTCCAATTATTTTCCACCGCTGCTGGCAACCCCAAACATTCAGTTGGAGGTCGAGTTCATTTAGGTGAGGGGAGTTTACTTCCAAACATATTGCTATTGCTGATTGGTCAGATGCTGACAGACTCACGCGATTGATTGACAGATGTGTGTGTGTGGGTATGCGTGTATGTTTGTGTGTTTAGTTTTAACCAATCAAAATTGTGAGAAAAACATTAGAAAACTGTTTTTTTACAATAGCAAAGCCAGACTGCAGGAGAAACTACACTTCTTAAAGCTTCCACAATAACTAAAATAAGAAGTAGCAGCCAGGCTAATCAAATGTATCGATTAAATCATCAACATCAGAGTATGTGTCCACCTCCAGAACAGCAGGACTTTTATCAGTTTGATGGTCTGGTGCAAACAAGTCTGGACCACACAATAGATAAAAAATTATCTTCTTTCAGCAACTGTTGCTCTCCATCAATCTAAGAAGGGTTGTAATGCTATTTCAAGCTATTGAAGTAAGAATACTTAGAAAATGTTTATGACCGCTGTCAAAATTCCCAAAGGTGGAAGTTAAAGTGATGGCAGCACAATCAGACAGTCAGGTGTATGACTTGTTTTGATGGGTTGCTAGGAGGAACAGTCAATGAACTGAAGCAACAATATAAAGTAGTTTGAATTCTTTAGCAGCAATGTAAGACACTGAAAAAGGGATTAAATCATGTAGACTTGATTTCTCATACACTGCTTTCACATTCTGCCTTAACTTTGTTTATTACATAGTAATATATGTAATGATTTTGACATTGATATTCATTTATCTATGTCCTTAAAATAAAAACCCTCAACATTGAAGGAAATTGCAGGCTTTATGACAACAATAACAATAGAAAAAAAAAATCTTAACAAAACATCTAAATAAGACACAGGTTTCAACCTCAATATTTAAGTGAGGTTCTATAAAACATTACAGTAATAGATCCCTTGTCTGTAGTAAAAAGATTCATTTTCTTGAAAATGTGGATACATTTAGCCTGATTTACATTGTTTTAACTGACAAGCAGTTTAAAATGAAACCTAAAGATGTTAATAAAATGGTATACCTTACCATGTTAGTGAACATTAACAGACTAAGATGTTTAAATAGCTAACGCCAGCTACAGATGGTGTCGCTAGTGGTTAGCTTCCACCATCTTCACTTATCTGCATTTTCAAGTTAGGAATCATATGACATTTTTCAACCACAGCCAAGGGATCTATAATTCACAATAATTTCATAGAAACTCATTTCTAACTACTAAAACCAAAAGAACAGAACGATTATACTTTTACAATGTATTGATCATTAATATCCCTGATTTTAATCACAAAAAAAAGAATTTAAAAAAAATTGAGAAGCACACAAAATAATTTTAAAAAAGAGCATCATGTCTTTACACCCTGACACCAACAGAACTGTACCTCAAAGTAAACCAGGGCCTGAATTCCAAACCCATATTATTCTTTTAGACAGTTGGTTCAGCCTCGGACCACAGAGAAATATCAACAATTCTTTTCACTTTCACCACTTACAAGCTTACTTATGGTATGATTACTTTTACATGTAAATTACAAGCATTCCATCAGAAACAACACTGACCGATAGAAAAAAAAGTGCAAAACAATTCCCATTATAAAGTTGAAACATGGGTCATGTCATTGAGAATAAATGTGTCAGGTTAAATCTTGTAAGGTACAAACTGAGTCAGCATGAGGTACAAACAGCTTCAAGTATCAACAGCATGATGAAAAAAAAAATCTCTTCATATGGATTTTGATGTATTCAAGCAGTGCAAACAGGGACATAACCGCACTAAACAGCAGAAACAATAAAGGCCATTCAAACAATTGGTAAACTTTCAGTTCACAACAAAATTTCTTAGAGAAAAATTTACCAGACGATATATAGGACATCTAATATTAAGCATGAGAGGATTTTATTTATTTATTTATTTTTTTACTTTCTAAAACATAATTAGAAATCTTACTGACATCCTGGTACATTTTAAAACTGGAATCTCAGTTACATCTGAGCTCTTCCAATTCAATATTTCAGTTTTAACTCAGCATGCATTCAAAGCAAACTTCCACCCAGACTGAAGGGAGTGAACTTCTGAGCCTGTTGAGCTCCGATCTCTGCCACATACAAAGCTCCAGCCTTTAGATCCAGATCAACCAGGTGGGGCTTCACATCTTCTGCCAGCTGGATGACGCTTGCCACTTTGCACTGACCAATTAACCCAACAGGTGGTGCATCCAGCAGTGTAATTTGATTGGTGTTTAGCTGTACAACAACAAAATATTTTTTGTCTGGAGTCAGGCGGACAGAGTAGGGTGCATCCTCTGTGAAGCAGCTGCCCCATGTGCCCAGCCAGTCCCCTGTAATGGAGTTAAATACCTGGATCCTTTTGTTGCCCCTGTCAGCCACCCACACTCTCTGGGCACTATCCACCGTCACGCTGTGAGGAATGTAGAACTGAGCCAGGCCTTGTCCTTTCTCTGCATGCATCCACAACACTTTCTGGTCTTTAGAGAGCTTGATGAGGCGGTTGTTCATGCCTCCATCACCGTCCACAATATACATTTCCCCAGATTCATGGACAAAAATCTCAGCTGGCTGATCGAACTGCAGAGGGTCCAACCCAGTACCTGCTTTACCTGGAGTCCCAAGCACCTGACACATGCAAGAAAAGATTATAAAACAATGTTGAGTGATGGAGAATGTCTCTGTGTTAAAATCCTGTTACTGGCATTAAAGAAAAATCTAAAAGAAGCATTTACCTGCAAAAGCTTTCCTGATGGGGAGTACTGTTTGATGGAATGGCCATACGGACCGTCCCCCACATCAGTGATCCAAATGGTGGGATCTTTGGAGGATGCGTCTGCTAAAAACATCCCATGAGGCATCTCCAGAGTGGTTGTGTTCCACGACATGAGAAACTCTCCTTCTGTGGTGAAGACCAGCATCTTGGGGACATTAGCTCCTGGAGAAAAGTAAAAGTCAACATTGACTCAGATAACTAGAAACACATCTAAAAATGGTGCAGCTAGGAACCAATAAAAATCATTTCAAAAAGAGGTGATTATTGGTGCATCACACAGAATCAGCGAAATTACTTCAGTCAAAGAGGACAACAAATTCTAATTTTTTCAACATCTCAGTCTGTGAATGTTCCTTGTTGTTCCCAGTTTGAAAGAACCTGGATGTTTTGCTGATCTGCCTTCTCAGGCTTGTTAGGAATCTGTTTTCTGGCTCTTGTAGAAGCACATTCCTGAAAACTAGCAATCTGAACTGCAGGTTGTTTGCTGAGTTTGAAAGCCTGGAAGGCTTTAGATAGAATTGGTGACACCATCTCAATATGATAAATGAACAGTGAGGTTTTAAATCCCTGCAAATATGTTTTCTTTTCACTCTTGCTGTAATAACTGGTAAATAAACAAATAGCTGGAACAGAGCAATGTTCATTTTCCCCGTTTAGGTAACTTTGTCTTACTCAGCTGATTGATCTGATCTCATGGTTTCCATCAATGTTTACATTGATATCAACTAAACAAAAACATTAATATTTGTCACCAGTTAAATAACATTATTGGGGGGAAAATTATGCCAATATATTTCCAGATGAGAAGATTAGCCCCACGATAATCACTTTTGTGACATTTGCTGCTGATAAATCTTTAGTTTGCACACAGTGTCACGTTAACCAAGGTGTGTACCTCTCTGTGCTACGTACACCACCGCCGCATACTGGTTGACAGCCACACAGAACACCTCTCCGGTGAAGATCTCCGGGTTCTTGGGCCAGCCCAGGTCCAGTTTGTACAGCGGTCTCCCCATCAGCTGGTAGTCATGTCTCAGGCTGGAGCTGCTCCGGCGCAGCCCGCCGCCGCTGCTGCCGCTGTACAGCAGCGTCATGAACAGGATTAATGACACCATACCTGAAGCTATCAGGCACCAATGGCTTCTCTTCTTTATCAACATTTGCTGCCTCGCTGTGTCTGGAACTAGAATCTGTTTCAAATCGACGAGGACACAGAGCGGAAGCACAAATTAAAACCCGTCTAACGATGAATAAAATGCGCGATAAAGTCCGTATGGATGTCAATCAGTAGGTCATAAACAGTGGTCACTTCCTGGACTCAGGTGGTGCGTTCTCTTCATGCTCGTAAATTGGATTACCGAGTTACCAGTTGGAAAAGGAATTAGAATGCGCCATGAAGTTGAAACCGAACTTTAGAGTCGATACAAGAATTTTCGAATTCAGTATTGCCGCTCCCATATAATGTTGAGAAAGTGGTTGGTTGGTTTATAGGATGTTATTGGCAGGAGTTAGCAATTTCGCAGCGGTCAACTAAGACTTCCGAGAAAAATTGAATGCATCACCAGGAGAACACACATGTAGTTCCGGTTTGAACGTGACAAAACTAAATCACATGACAAAACTAAATCACACGACAAAACTAAAACGCTGACCAAAATGCGATTAATGTTTTAGGATAAAGTAGCTAAAATGTTTAAATGGCTCATGGATCCCTAAATGCATATTTTATCCAACAGGGGGGCTGTCAGTTTTATTAATGTGCAAATTAACAAAAATTGCAGTGAAACTCTAATTTTCATAAGAGTTGGGAAAAATCATGTAAACATGATTTAAAGAAAAAACTTGATGTTACATCACATCTGGAATGGGGTGTGTTATGTTCAACAAACATGCTTCTCAAGGGACTGTTTTTACAGAAATATATTTTAAGTAAGCCCATTACTAGTCTAAATTCCAGTTCACACTAAAAATTTTAATATGTATTAATAGCAGAATTCAACATTTAATGTTAATATTATTTTATATTATATTATTTAATATTGTAAAATATATTACAACAATTTCTTCTGCATTTTTGTAGATGTTGACAGCTGTGGGCATCCTTTCTAAAAATAAGTACATGTCATTAAATACACTCAACTAGAGCAAGGTACATTTCCCCAAGTGTACTTTCTAGGGAATATTTGACCCACTTTAAGTTTATGAAAGTATACTTTGAAGTGTACTGTAAGTTTGCTTATACTAAAACTGCAACTTTTACTTTTACAAAGTACTTTATACAAGTATACTGAAAGTAATCTTCTAAATATATGGTTAGTTTTCTGGAAATGGATTTCTACTGCCCTTTTTAACATTGTTAGGGTTAGTGTAATGGGCATGGATATTGGGCATATGACCTTTAATACCATGTGGGACATGCCAGAAAAGGAGCTGTCAACCTGCAAAGAACTTCCATTGCACTTGTGTCAGTGCATTCATTTTTCTATCAAGGTCTGTTCTTGATTGTTTTGATTTGTAAATGCAAAGCATTCATGTTTATGTGTTGCATCACATTAAGTACATCTATCCACTGATTCATCAACCACAGCAGTTTTTAATGGTGGTTTCTGTGATTGTCATTTTGATCTCATCCAAGAGCTTTCTTCTTTTGTCTGGTGTTGGAGTGTGTGGGAAATCAAAGGTCATGCCAGGGTCATGACTACATGACCTGTTACACAGCCAACAGGCGTTCTAACTCATTCCTCCCCTAGAACGTGCTGGTGTACTTGAGTTGTTTTGCCATACAAAAAATGGCGGCTTGCGTTTGCTCACCCGAAGTACGTCATCGCGATTTTGCCTGTTGCGCGTGCGCCTCTTGCCACGTCTGAATTGACTGCTTGTCACGTCACGGCGTTTTGCTGTACCTCTGAGTGCTACGAGGGCAACTGAGCTTCCTCGACTGTAATTATCTTCTTTGTGTTTATTATACATTTGATATATTTGTATTGCAGTGCGAATGACACTCACAGAAGCTCAGAGGCACAGTACATGTAGAGTAAACCATCGACGAAGCGACACCATGGAGGTCGTGGACAGTCCGCTGAACCTGGTAAGTTCCCGTCTTGATGTTGCAATAACAGGCTAATGTAAAGGAGTCCGTGTTAGCATGGTGAATGTTAACTGACCGACACGGTGTCTGCCTTAGCGCTGGTTTTAAATGCCTACAGTGCCTTACAAGGACTTACTGTACGGTTCTTACTGTACTATCATGTTTGTTTCGGTTGTGGGTCAAGTATACTGCTTGTATGGGCATATTTGCTATTATAATAGCAATATTTATCCACACGTTGACCCTCGACTAATTGTCGCACAAGTTTAATGTTTTTGTCATTAAACGACTTCAATATTTTCCCTATCAGGCAACGACAGGGAAGAAAACCAATTATATGAACTGCTAAATACAGTCACAGCGTTTTGGATTTCTGATATGCTAACACTTATGAGGAGTGATGGGAACTTACTTGTTTTTCTTTTTCTTTGTGGATAACAACGAGGGACAAAAATACTTAATGAGAAATTTCTCATTAAAGATAAGAACGGCATTTTTATTTAGCTTTATTTTCGCAAATGCTAGTTGTGACATATCGATGAAACATTAGGTAATAATTTAACCTTGTTGAGCTCTTGTATATGTTGGGTCAGAGGATGCCCAGTCCTCCAGAGCTACCACCCAGATCCAACACACCCGAATCAAGTGAATGACTTGTACATCTGCAGAGCCATATGATTCAGCTGTGGACCGGAGCTCTGGAAAAAAATCTATGTCAGAAAGACTTACCCAGTCTGTGCTGTGTGAGGGAGGATTTCGTCAGAATTCACCTGTGTCAAGTTGCCAGCTGGATTGTGCTGTTAATTATCACCATAGTAATACTTTAGTGACGTTTATAAAGTAACATTTCAGCTGCGTTATCTGCTGTACGGTACATTTTCACTTCCTGCTTGGTATGATGATAAATCATGTTGATGAAATTGCACCATCTCAGTAAAACCAGAGTCATAATTTCACTATTTGCATGGATGCTGAAAGAAAACCTTTTTTTAATTATGGATGTGCCAAGAACTCTGAGCTTCTTTGTGTGTGTTAGATTTAACTCTTTCTAATCATGTGTTAAGTGTTCATACAGTGTTGAGAGCTTGAAGACTGTGTGTTTATTTTTATCTGTTTAATCCAGACATCACTGTTTGAGCTCCTCACTGTGTTATGTGAGCACATTGCTGTGGGACGTATATTCTGCTCCATATATCTGTTTACACTGGGAGGGGTCTCATGAAAAGGGACTCATGGCTGGGGATGATTATGAAATGTTTTTTTATTGGTTCAGGGTAGAGCTGAAACAATAGATCATCCCGAATTTCCTTAATTTTGGGAGATTGGTGATTGCTTACATGTAAAGCTGATCTTATCAAATGATCTTATCTTCCTCTCACCAGGTCACGTCTGCATGTATGCAGTTGACAATAGTCACTCCAATGTTGCTAACATAGCAAGAAACTCAACAACTTTCTTGCTATATATAGCAACATTTCAGACAGAAAAAAAAAAAATCAGAATTGGCAGGTCATGCCTTTGAAAAATCGGTAATCAGCCAGAAAACTGCAATTGGTGCACCTCTATTTCAGGGTTTTTGTTGCGGTTGTTATGACTTGGTTAACTGATGTATAATTCTTCTTTTTACTTTGATGTTTAGAAAAATAAACTCAGTTAATAGGCAGTTTATAGCAGGAAAATAAAACGATTCCACTTCAGGTTCATGGTGCCTAAAATCTGAGCTGGAAAGTTGGACATCTCTTATTAATTAATGCATATATTGCAGTTGAACAAAGTACAATTCTAAACAAATTGTTTTATTCTGCGTCCTCTTCCCTGTTTCTACCATATTGCACACGTGCCATCATCTAACTGTGCTCAGGCACATCAGCAGTGCAGAAAGGCAGAACGTTTGGTCTCTGCTGGAAAGTATGAAGAGGCCATTTCCTGCCATGGAAAAGCTGCAGGTATGGTTTTCTGGATGTGTCACTCTTAGGAACTGTAAGAATAGAAACATTTATGTAGACTGCACTGACAATTTTTTGTGTGGCTATTTGGTCTTCCTACTGATTTATTCTGTAATTACACTCATGTGAGGCAGTAGTTCCAAATGTCACTGAGGCAGGCTCACATTGAATAACGATGAAAACAGGTCACATCATTATTCTCTAATTCTATTTCTGTGATGCTTCAATAATTTACTAATAAGCAAAATCCTTTTTTCAAATGATTGACTTTATTTATTGTTAATTGAAATTATTGAGATGTATGTAATTTCTGCTTTCTTATGAATGAGCTCCACTCAGCATGTTATTGAACTTTTCTTAATGATCTTCCACACAGCTCATCATTCTGATTCTTTCTGTATAGCTTCTTCATCTCTCACTTTGTTGCATCCCCACGCATCTGCTACTGCCTCTAATGGCATGTAGCATTTCTTTATGTTAGTTGATAATACAACTAACATAAAGACATGACTGAGGATACTACATGTCATTCCTATGTCTCTCTGTCTCTTTTAGATCTTCTCACAGAAGCAATGAAGTCGACAGAGTGTGAGCAGGTGAGAATCTGTTATTCCTCTCAGGAGTAGAACCAAGTTCTCCTCCAGCACTGATTCTTCTTGTCAGGATTCTGAAATTACTGATCTAAATCCACTCTATGTATCTGTGATGGATTACAGTTAGATTCATGTTATTGTTATTTGTTCATGCTCAGGGGAGCCTGGTTACTGAATATAGCAACAGTTTTCCCAGCATTCTGAGGAGAAGCTGCTAACAGATTTAGCTAAGTTCTCAGCGTGGCTTATCATTCGCACATAATGAGTCCTCTGTCCTTTTGTAAAACAAACAGCCCAAGCTTCAGCTTTTTTCTGTTAACTCCCAGTCTTTCCTCTCATCTCTGTCTGCCTGACTTCATCAGGTGAAGCAGGTTGAAGCTTTTAATAGGAGCTCTGGTACGAAGGTACTGCTTTAGGTTTGACACTCCCATGAGTCTCAGGCTGCTTTCAGGTTATTCTTTCATTTCATGATTGCATCCGAGATTTAATCAATACTAAAACTAGCAATTGTTTACTTATTTGCTTCAAAATCAATACAAACTGAGCCAATTCAATGAGCTTCTCACCCCTCCTCACTCTCTGCTACGATGCAGCTAGCTGATTCTATTTTAAATGCTAAGGCAACTTAGCATCGCCACCGATGACAGCGGATAAAGAGTTCTCCTGTAATAGTGACTTTTTTCTCCTTCATTAGCACATTGTGCAGGATTACATGAGTTTGAGTGACAGGACTAAACCCCGCCTTCTGGCTCTGATTGGTGCATTTCTTCAGACAGCAATAGTAGCTCAGTTAGGAGGTGGAAGAGATCCATCTTTTCACAAATAATTTGCCTCATATTATACTGTCACAACAGGGTTTGAATAAATATGAAAATAATATATTTTTATAAAAGTTACATACTAAAGGTGAACCATAGCTGTGTATTTTCTTTGTCAGCTGAGTCTTAGAAGTCATTGCTAGCGTAGTGTAGTGTAGCTTCATGTCTGATGTTGGTGTTCTGCTTCTGTAGGCCCGTCTGTCTATGGAGCTGCAGAGAGACAGCCATATCAAACAGCAGCGGCTGATTCAAGAGCGCTGGAAGAGAGAAACCCGACGTGAGGCAACCAGGACGCGACCCGGCGCCGGGCCAGGCCCCCTAACCAAAACCCAGCCATCAGGCCAGCCCCCGGCTGCTGCCGCTGCCAGGCTCTCTGCTGAACCAGGCGGAGGAGTCGGTGAGCGAGAGTATGACACCCTGCTTTACCAGTTCCAGACTCGGCAGGCTGGAGCCTGCCAGCGTTTGACTTCACCGTGCCCTGGCTCCAAAACCACCAAGGATGATAAAACCCGCCTGGAGGAGCAGCAGACCACCATCGATGACCTGCGGCGCCTGGTCGACCATCTGATGAACGATAACCAGCGGCTGTCGGCCGAGAACGAGCGGCTACGTTTGGAGAACGCCCGGCTGCAGTCTGAGGCCACAGACTTTGGGGAGCGTTCTGAGCTCTGGGTGCTCCCTCATGCAACGGGTGCCATGGGAACGGGGAGCGGGCAGGAAGGGAAGAACAGTGGGAAAAGCAAGGAGATCGCTATCCCTCAGCTGCCGCCGTTGGAGATGCCGGCTCAGGAAGATCTGTGTCTGGATGACCTGCCGCCCCTGGAGCTGCCTGAAGACATTAAGAACGAACTGCAGGAGCTGCTGGACATAGACAAACTGGGATGAAACAATACTGAGCCACACACACGCACACACACACACACACACACCTCCATCTTCATCATCAAACTATTAGCCCTCATGTCAGATGTGGGTCACTGACAGGCATGTCTGCTGTCTGTACTTTCTGGACAGGACTATCTCTGGACAGGGGTGTCCAGAGATAGGCCTATCCCAGCAGTTCAACATGTTCTACTGGACTGGAAATCACAGTCAGACAGTAGCACCATTACACAACAAGGCAACTGTAGAGTAAATCCCCCTGAAGTAATAGCATACACTCACTCACCACACTGATATCTTACCCAGGCTCTGTTATTTGCTCCTGTTTAGAGGTAACACCATGCCTTGGCCTTTGTGATACTAAGAACAAAGTGTTTCATAGCAGGACATCAGGTGTGGAACAGAAAGCTGCATGTAGAAATGATCTGCAGCAAGAGTTCAGGTCATCTGGCTGTTACCATGGAGAATACAGTCAACATTACATCACCTGTATGTTCCCCTCCATCCTTCTGCATGGTTGTGGATGAATGAGCCCTGCCCCTCCCACAACATATTTGGGATAATTTTGGATTACTATCCATATTTCTGCACACAGATAAAGATGCAGTGAGAATCAGCTGCACATTACTGCTGCTCTCTGAAAATCATGGCTGCAGTTTTCTACCACTGTAGCAGACTGAAATTAAAAGGTTTTAATTATATGTGTGTGCTGTGATTTTTATCTCTTAAGCATTACAACATAATGTCTGATATGCTTATGCCATTAAAAAGTGTGATATCAGATGCTGGCCTTTAAAATTATTGCAGTGTTCATGTAACATGGTGCCATCACTCAGATGTTTCACATTCACCCTCTGGGTCTTATAGTCCCAGAGGGTATTATAGTGATCGGCCTCTTCTTGCTTTATATTTTGGTTTTAAACTTAGGAAATTTAATAGGAGGTAAGAACTAACATTGTGTGACTTTGCATTGTTCAGCCACCAAAACCTAAAGCTATAAACAGCATGTGGCTTGTTGTTCACAACTTAAGATGGGTAAATACAGATGGAAGGGGAAATGGATGATTTGGCTCCATTGATTTAAGTGAAGAGTTTCATGTACACTGAGGGACATCAGAGACATGTCCCCTGTCCTGACGCTGCAGCTGAAGTCTGTGGCCATGGTGACCATTACATTTGGAACAGAAAGGGGTAGCACTAGCCCAGATAGGTAGTGTAGAGAGGCAGCATCATGTTGTTTTACTGCAGGAGGGACTGGTGCACTTCAGAAATCTATTTTATGTGGAAATATTGGAGCAACATCTCAAGAATTTAGCCAGGAAATTGAACCTTGAACCCAAATGGGTCTTCCACATGGACAGTGTCTCTGAGTGAACCACCAAATTAGTTCCAAAGTAGCATATGGACAAAAATATCAATTCAAAAATATTTTCTAATTCCAGAGGTAAAATTAAATTTAATATCACAGTGTTTTTCACTTATTGATGCTGATGGCTGTCGACAGGAAGGATGTCCTCTAGAAATCTGTACTACAGCAGCTCTGGAAACACTCTGCTGTCTGACAGCCTCATGACCAGGATGCTTGAGGTTGTCTATAATTGTGTCTCTTTTTTTATTTTTTTATAAAGAATCCTTTATGAGCCATCATTTCCACAGGTTCCACAGTCGTTCCCATATCAGAACCAGATCAGTCTTCTTTATCAGGTTGTGACTCCAGCTAACTCAGATGGGTTTCTATCAACCTATCAATTTGTAGAAAAGGTTTGACCCATGTCATTGAGTTTAAGAGATAGTTATTCCGGATACTCACCAAATGTATATAAACCTCTGAAATCAAAGAAAGTTACATAAAAAAAAAAATAAAAATCTTAAGTTTTTTGGCATTAAGTAAATGCAAATTCTAACTGGCCTGAAGCAAGAGAAACCTGGTCTGATTTAATGAAAAAATATCTGACCTCTGGTTCATTATAAGCCACAGGTTACATCTCTAAACTCAATGCCACTTGAATGAGCGACTGTAGTTTAGATCAAATGTTTGTGTAGTTTGCTTCAGTTGATGCACTAACCAAAAATTACCAGCAGGGGGAGATCAGGTGTTTTTTTAGACATTTTTTTCAGCAAGTCAGAAACCTCTAGACATGCGAGATGTTCATACATGTAATCGACACTTACTGTTTATGTGTAATGATTATATAGTTCAAAGTAGATATTTACATAACCAACTTTATGTTTTCAACATCTGACAAATAATCAAACCAAACTTTTCATGTGTTAGGTCCACTCACTCCCACTACTAACATTTCTAATTGCTAAATACTAGAGTCAGAAGTTTTAAGACATTTTCAAATTCAGAAGTTTCCTTCTGAACATTTCCTCAGTGTTGGTAGAACTGCCTACTACACTGTCTGACATGGCTTAACAGATGGGTTTTTACTTCCACAAACATGGTTTGGTCTGTTTCACAGTAGTTTACTGGATGTTTGGTCTACAGTACTTACATTTTCTCATGATGCCATACAAGCAAGCAGTGGTTTAGAAGTCATGAATGGATGTTTTTATTGCAGTGATTTTGGGTGATGGGAGAAACAAAGAAACGACAATGTCTTTAGAGCATAAAAGACAATAAAAGACGCTTTTTTTTTCTTTTTTTTTTGCCTTTATAAAGACAGGCAGATTTTATTTTAGTGTATTTACCTTTCAGCAAACTCATCGAAACATTTTTAAAACTGTGTCCACACAGCCCTGATGGGCACATTGGCCTTTGGTTTAGTCAGGAATGAGCATGTGCAACTTGCTGCTGCACATTTGCAGGTTGTTCATTAGGATGTTTAAAAAACACTGGCTCAGAGAAATGCTGAGCTCCACAGGAAGCAGCAGTGATACGGCTAACATGGTTTGGTCTGTCTCCACACAGAAAACTAGATCAGACAAAACGAGATAAAAAAACATCAGCACATATAAAATAATGGGAGGATATGCATGTGCAAATTATGCTGTTACAATAAAAAGCATATAAATCACAAAAAAGTCATAAAAAAGCAAACCATTAACACTCAGAATAATTAAAGCTTGAAATTTACAACCATGATCTCCTCTGGGTAGATCAGTGAAAGTCAGAAAAACTAGAGAATTACCCTTTTTGACAGAATGAAAGTTTTGGAAACACTCCACCACGCCTGGCTTCCTGTCCATCCAGGGCCAGCATGTTCCCACTTCCTGTTCTGAGACATGACTCAGCTGCTGCCACGTCTAACGGAGGAAAAGCAGCAGCACAGTCAGAAATGCTCCTCATGTCTGCACTGAAACTAAAAGCATCGTTTTGTTTCGAGCAGTGGTTCGAAAACAGCATTTTAAATGATCCAACATACAGAAACAGAAAATGGTCCACATGAGTTCAAACCTAACAAGTCACGCGTGAAGACGTCCATCAAACAGAAGAATGTTTCAGTTGATGAAAATAATATTTTATTCTGATTATGGAGTCAGATATTTTGGAAAGCAGAAGCATAAAATTAATACTAAAGCTATTAGCAACATTTGAAATCCCCAAGCCAAAGTGGTACCACGTTATTCATATTAAATGAAAGAGCAGATGATGAGGAATGTGTCTAAAAAATAAAAGACAAAATATTTCCCACTCCTATAAAAACCCATCAGTCCCAGTGAGAGACGACAGACAGACCATAATATCCCTGGACAACGCTCTGAGGGGAAACACTCTGAGCTGCAGGTAATAAATATGTCAGCAGATTGGTCATCACATAGAGTCCAGCAGAGTGAAACATCAGAGTGGGAAAACAAGATGACAGCATCATCCACCAATCAGCAGGCAGCTCTGCAGGGTCTCATGACGCGCCGTAGTTAACGGAGCTCAGCGCCGGCCTCTTCTTGCTTTTGATCTTCAGTGATCCATAACGAAGCTGCTGGTGACAGAAAACACAGAGAGTGCACCAGGATCAGCTCACTGGAGGGTGTTACTGCTGAGAAACGTTCAGCTCAGCATCTTTAGCACAGGTGAAGCTGTGAAAGCATTTGGAAACTCACAATTAGTTATTGGCGAGGAAACATGAGGGGACTGTCTGGTTTTAGCAATGGATTAGTTTCAGTGGAAAGCATGCAGTCATCATTCTGCATTAGCCTCTCATACAGGAAACTACAACTAAGAGTGTTCCAGTTGAAGCTCAATGTTAGAAGTTCAGCTGCAGCAACAGCGATCTGAGAATGTTCAGGAACTCAGCATCTCAGTTCCAGTTAAAGGTTGTTAAATCATCTGGATTTGTCTGGAAGTCTTTGATTTTTTTTTCACGTATTTAAATAGTGTGTAAATGTCCACATGCAGAAGCCAAACAAATGCCCTGTCTGTCCCCTCGGGAGAGCAGACAGGTCAGCAGGGTCAGGTGGACACTTACGTCTTTGCGGACTCTGGATCTTGTCATCTTGACGCTCTGGGAACGTCTCAGTCCTTTCTGACTGACGGCCTCATCTTCAGAGAACGTTGGCTCGGCCTCTTCATCAGACCCATCCTCCTGCTCATAGTAGTACTCTGAAGAAACAAAAGACACACACACACACGGTAATCAATGAAACCATGTGATTGTGTGTGAAGCTTTCTTTGATGAGCTGAATGACTTCCATCTACCAGGAGGAAATCATCGGGCCTCTCCTTCCCTCATCAGGTGTCAGTTTCTGGCATACGGAATGTTACATGTGGTAAAAATGTATATATGACAACAATCCTAATCATATGTTAACTGGAGCATACAGACACAAAAACGGTGGCTGAAAAACAACATACTTAGAGCAATAATTAAGCCAAAACTGTATAAAATATATATGCTTTGTGCATTTAAGACAAAAAAACCTTCTTTGTCTCTGTATGCTCTAGCCAAACTTCTCAAATGGCATCGTTTTAGGTTCACCTGGTTCAAGGGGTAAAAAACCACCTCATGAGCATGACGAGCCCATACATACGGCCAAAACATATTACTTGTGTTTGTGGTATCAAAACAAGGGTGACACAAACTTTAAACGCTGTGATTAAAGTCAGACGAATGGAGACAAATTTCACATTAGCTGCAATTATGCAATTATTTTTGAGTCAGAAGCTCAGACTTCCTGCTCTAAGCTTCAGGTTGCCCCGCCCCGCCCCGCCATCAAGGCCCGCCCACATCTCTGCCCGTCCCTATCCAACAGGACCAACAGGACCTTCTGACTCAACAGCTCCACACTCCAACCCACACCACCAGAAAACAATGGCTTCCTTGCTGCTGCTTCCTGACTTGCTGACCTCTGACCCCAACAGCTGTTTTACCAGGGATTTCCTGGTTTTGTTGCAAGTGTGTGCTTTCTGTTTGTTTTGGGTCTTAGGTCCTGCTGTTGCTACATAAGATCTAGGGTTGTCTCTCCATTTGATCCAAGGAAACAGACAGGAACCAATTAGAAGAGATGAATGGGACCAAACTTCCCAGGAGATCAAGAAACACCAAACAACTGACTGAATAAAGAAAATACAGCACTTTCCCTCAACCTCCATGTTCTCTACTGATTGGGGGAAAAAAACAACATTTTTTCATCAACTTCAGACCTGATGCTCCTCCCTCCACAGACCAATGAAACGAGGTCTCACTGCGGCTAACTGCAGTTACTTTGCTCTTCATCCCACAGACCTTCCAGTCGACTCAGAGCTCATCTGTTCAGAGTCCTGTCACTTTTAGAAGAGCTTCTGTTTCCAACTCTATCAAATATGTAAGCCGGGATATAGAACATGATGACATGCTGAGGAAATAATTCAACCAATCAATGATGGGTTGGACCAGAGACAATTAACCCAGCAGAACTCTGGAGTTTGACTCCCAGCTGAACCTCTGGATTCCACAGACTCACTTCTGTGGTAATTCTCTCCAACACCCTGAATGTGAAGGACAGAGCCAAATATCATTCCATCAACCTTCAGATAAAAACACCTGGAAGGTCAGAGATCCACAGAAAAGCAGCCCAACAATGCCAAGGTTCCTCAGACACGTACCTGGCAATGTTTCCCAGGCTATGGTTGCCTAGACGCCAGCTGTGCGCTGTCAGAACTCAAAGCTGTTGATGGAAAGATAAATCAATTCCAATCTTTTACATCTACTGCAACGCCACTAATTACCAACATGTGTGTTCACAGGAGAGAATGTGTGAGAATGATTCACACAGATGCACCCCACTGTAGGTTTCCATGGCAACTCACTGGCAGGTCTGTAACATCAGCAACAGAGCTGTGAGCCAGGAGTAAATAAGTCCAACAGGAATATTTGTTGACATAATTTATTCCACTTGTATTCCATGTATCTGGCCTCTAGAGGGAGCTGTAGAGCAGATAAGGTTCTGGCTGCCTGAGCTGAATACATGATGCCTCCATGTTCCCATCCCTCCATCACTCCTCCTGGATCCATCCTTGGAATCTCTTTTCTCCTCCTACATATTCCTCTGCAGCTCTGTCTTTTTGAGCTCCACTCAGAGTGTGTGTGTGGGTGTGCGTGTGTGCGTGTATTAAAAAGACAAGCATAGAAGGAACAGTGAGTATGTGTTTGGCATTCGGCTGGCATCCCCACTCCACCTCATCTCATCTCATCCCCTCTGTCTGCTGGGAAGTCATCTCACACACACTCTTTCACACACAGCTGCTGAGTGCTTTCATTGAAATGCCAGCCAACCTGCAGGGAAGGAGGAAGCCGAGGAAAAACAGCACACAGAGAAAATCAGTCCAAACAGCAGTGGACAAAGTGCAGTGATGACAGGCTACCTGGATCTGTTTCTGATGCAGTCAGGAGGCGACCTGACGATTAGCAATGCAAAGAATGGAAACAGGAAGAAGCCGTAACCCCTGGAAACCAAGCCATACCTTAGCCATGATCAGGTCTATTCTTCAGTTTAGTTTCTGTAGCCCAGTGGGGTGTGAATATTTATATGATCTGTGTTTATTGTGAGAACATTACAGCTGTGATCAGTTCTAAAACACTAAAGACCGAAGTCAGACCACAACTACTCCACTAAATACATACAACATTAGTTTACATTTTGGGTAATTTCTCCATTACATAATATGGAGAACAGCTATTGTTGTTTATTTCAAAGGGAGAAGGTAGATTACAAAATATCACTGAGTTAGACACTAGTGCTAGTTTTCATCTATAGTCCCTCAGGGTCCCATTGATATAAATACAATATATTACAGTGCAGTTACAGGTAAGTTAACGAGCCTCTTCAATAAAAAACACAAGAATACTAATAATAAATATTAAGATTGTTCGACTTCTCTTTTTTCGTATTGGTAGCAGCCAGACAAAGGACTAGAGGAAGCTTTATGAAAAGAAGAAAATAATTAGTTTTTATTTTTGTTGTTATGTGTTCAGAAACTTCGATTTTTCTGTGTCTCAAATGTGATCCTGGAGCGTCCGTGTTTAGATCCTGTGGTCATGAGTTTGGATTTTAACATCACAGGCTGTGATAAAGGAGAGTATTTATGACTGACTCATTCTGGGACAGAGGGAAAAATTTCTCTGGACTTTCTCCTGGATGTTCACAGCAGTGCTAATGTGGCCACACTCTGTGCAGGTGAAACTCACCAGAACTCCTGATCAGAGGGAAACATTGTGGGTTTGATTCCAGCTTCCTTCTGCCATTGGTTATTGTGCCCCTGAGCAAGGCTCTTAACCTCTAGTTGCCTACCAATGTGTCGGTGCATAAATGTGTGTGGGGGTGGGTGCAGGCGCGTGTGTGTGTATATGAGTCTGAATGAATGTTTTAGGGAGGATTGGCTGGAGGCTCCAGAAATACATGAAAGTCACGACAATATCCTAATAAGAGAGAAATCCAAACATATCTGTGTGTATGTGTGTGTACGTACCATCTCTGGAGGCCGGGTCGGTGTTCTGGGCCCTCCTGGAGGCCGGGTTAGCTGAGTGGGGGTTGTACGGGTACAGCTGGTTTCCTCTGTCGTCCTGCTGGCTGATCTGCGTCAGGTCATGCATGCTCAGGCTGCGCAGCTTCTCTGTTATGGCTCCCTGACCCTAACAAGCCAACAGGCAACGTTACTGCACACAGCTCAACACTTCTCTCCATTACTGTCTACATGTCAGACAGTATAGTAATATGTGAGAGGTGAGACGTAGCTCCAGGAAAAAAAAAAAAAAAAAGACCCTGTTTGTTTGGTGTTAAACAAAAAAAACCTCATTTGCTCTTCTTATTCAGATGGAAACGAGTAAAGATGAAACATTCAGAAAATAGAAGTAAAACTCTTCATGGTTCATTCTAAAAAGCATAAACAGCATCTTCTATAAAACACTGGCAGAAACATCAGTTCAGTGAATTCCTGACTCTTCATCCAAGCAGCAGTCATCTGTCTTCACAATTCTCAGTGTTTGCATCATTTCTACTGCATCATTCATTCTGACTCAGGTCCAGGAGTACAGAGAAGTAAACGTCTCCTGGGAAACTCCACACTGAGCGGCAGCAGACGCTCAACTGAAACGCTGCCAACAGGTCAAAGTAAACTAAGGATTATTTTAGTAATAGAGTATTCCATTGATTATTCTGGTGATTAATCAGATAAAAAATTGGCACATTCTGCAGATTTTTCATTTAACCACTTAAAAGTCTTTTTGTACAAAGTTGGAAATACATTAAAAGATGCAAATAAACAAATAATCCAAGTAATTTCTTAATGAGAAAATGAACATTTTATTGCCTAGAATGCAATAGCAGCATTCCTATAGTGAACACAAAGGATGAATCTTCAGCTAATTGCATACATCTAACATCAATATGTGAAATCCTCAGTCTTTTTTTTTTTGATTAATCGATTAATAACTGGATAGCTAATGGTGCTTTTTATATAGAATTTGAAAGAGGTGAGGCTAAAACCACTACTTGAGGACTTCTGGGTAGAACACATTTATAGATAAATTAGGTTGTTTTGTTTTCTTATCTTAAATTCCAAATGCATAGAGTTTTGTAGTTTTGTGTGTTGTTCTTTCAGTAAACTGCCTTTTTTAATCTGTATACTCTAGTTAACGATTATTGACTTCTAAATTAGTTGATGGCTGTTTCAATAATTGATTCATTGCGATGAATCTGATCGTGTCAGCCTATACATTAGTTCTGTTTGCAAAAATACAAAATATTAAAAATCATAAGATCAGTATTTAGAATCTTTTTGCTCTCTCTGATTATCACTGAGCTAAAGATGCTCACAACATGAGGAGCCACTCTGTGTTAATTAGATAAAGAGCCAACATATTAATAAATCAGTCCTGTTACATTAATAAATGAAGGACAGAAAGGTTAACGAGGCCAAACTGAAATACAGACATATGAAATATGATCCTTACCTTCATTTATTCAATAACAGATAAACAATTTCTTCATGCTGACATAGTTAGACAAAATGAGTGGAAACTACAAGAAAAGTAAGAAAAATAATAAAGCCTCGTATATGAAACAGTCAAAGGTAATTTGGGAATCATAGTTGCAAAAATAGAAAATATTTTTGGCAAGACACTGAATTAATAAATCTATACCAATGTTTTTGGGTTGCAGGTCTGAAAGCACCTCCATGTTCAGTTCTAGTGTTTATTTATTAGCACATCATAAGAAAATGATCTCGTCTTTATCAGAGGAATCACTGTGATAAAGTAAGTACACCCTTGCTGGAGACTGTGGTTGGAATGCTGAGCATGCTAAAGTAAAACTACTAACCAGGCAGACTAAACCACAGAGCTGATGTCAGTGAATCACAAGACTGAACAAGTAGGAATTCTAAGGTTTTCTTCTCGTCTCTGACAGGCCTGGCAGAAGGGATTCAGATGGAAGTGCTACAGAGACAGACAGTCCAGACCTCAACATGTTGGACTGAAGAAACAAATATCTGCCTGCATCAATAAACTGAAGCAACACTGAAGTACAATGGGTCCTCAGCTCCCTTCACACAGCAGGTCTTGATGTTCAATTCTGAATCAGATTTTTTGTGTGTGTGGTTGTTCATTCTAATGAATAATGTGACCAAAATCAGACATCTGTGAACGGTTTGTGTCCCCAAAGCAACCCGCCTGAGCAGAAGAATGCTGACGTCACACAGCAGCGCTCTTTACAGAGGTAGTAATGGATGCCGCCGTCTATGGAGGAAATTCAAAGTTCTTGAAAGCCGACAGCATGGTCACAGGATCAGAACCAGATGAAGGAAGCTAATAAAACAAAGCACAACTCATAGCAGCAGCCTTTAGCGGAACATTGACTGCAGCTTCTGCAGAGAAGTCTGTTTGGATGTGGAGTCGGACCAGGAGTGGTGCACTTCAGACATGTTTCATAATTTTCAGAATTAGAACTTTCAGCCATTATTTCTATCAGAATTCACTTAGTCTACTCTGTCACCCTCAGCCAATCAATTATACTGGGAATCAATCCGACCTCAACTAACTAAAGGGCCAGTATCATTCATACTAACTCCAATACCCATACTTTCTTCTCAAAATGTGATCGTCGTTGAATAACTTGATGGATTTGACTTCAGTTAGTTAATTGTGATAAAATGCAGGGCAAAGATTTTAGGAAAATTAAAGTGTTGTTTATTAACCAACTACAATATTTTATATATTTTTACCTTCTGCTACAGATAATTGTTTATCCAATTCTTTAACTGTAATCTGCATGTAACCTAAATAAGAGTATTGTTTTTCCTTCAATAGTTCACACAAAATGTCTTGCTGGAGATAAGCACCAGAACCCCTCCTGGTTCCGATAGGGACAAGGATGTCAGAAAATGGATGGATGGATAATTCACACAAAAGCATTATTATATTAATCCATATTCATATTTGCAAACATCGCAAAGGTATAAAGTTCTACTCTCAAATTGAAAATGTAAGCTCTTGATACTATGAGCAGATATGATTAATTGGCAAAGAGAAACTGCATATAAAAGTATCTATCTCATAAAGCTAGCTTCTATCCAAAACAATATTCACCTTGGTATTGACAGAATCAACATTTAGATCGATACGCCGGCCCTGCAGTTCAGAATACTGAATACTCAGATATGTATTTGATTTAGTTCTACATCTGGGAGGAGCACACACTGGATTTCTTGGGGGTGAAAAGATCGAACTTGTGCCGTTTGGACAGAGTTCATTCAGATTTAGGCTGCTCTCACTCACTCTCATTCAGATCAGTTCAGAAAATTAAGGGTGTACTTAATTTTCTTACCAAACATTTTTCCACTTTGGTCATCTTTTGGTTTAGTAACTAATGTGTGTTTTTTCATAGACTCTGGTAGACCAGATCATTGCTATGATGTCCTAACATAATAAAGCCTAGAGTTCAAAGAGAGTGTATTTTCTTTTACCCATGGCTGTATGCTGAGAGGCTGGTGATGGGCAGCACTGTATGAAGTAAGCATGCTATTTGCTGTTTACCTCTCAGAGGAGCGTGCTGAGGTGCACACACTTTGAAGGATGTCAGTGCAGAGGAAGAAAAACACAAGTCATGTTAGGGTCAAAGGAGACAGTGAAGACTAGTTCAAGCTTAGAAACATTGATCAAATGTTCCCTTTGCTTCATTCTTTTCTGAAGAAAATGTCTCTGATGGAACTGATAGAACTGCTCCTGGTGCAGTCAGAACCCGGCGGCATCCACTACGTTAGAACATCAGAAACTATCCTGCCAAAGTGGATTTTCACAACTATGATACATCTAGAAGAGTTCACATCCCTGTTAAAATGCAGGTTTTGAATCATTAAAAAGTATAATATAGTAAACAGAGCTGAAGGATCCATTCTGTTCATGAGATGGGAGCAAATATAATAAAATGTTCAGGAGAACATGAAGTATGAACAATATTTTTGGAGAAAGCAATAATCCACATTATTGTTTTAAAAAGAGTGACTTCATAAACAACAGCAGTGTTTCAAAGCATCTGCCATCATTGTATAATAATTCAGTCCAACTTTAACTAGGCCATGCACTGTCATTATGTTGGTCCTGAACTACGGTGGTCTAATGGCAGAAAAGACTAAACAGAAGGGGCTGATGGGAGATATTTTCATCAGTGTCCTGTGGGCGGGGCAACGCTTCCCAGGTGGTTCATTACACTTCAAGTTTCAGATCAGGCCTGGAGATACCTGGGCACTAACAGATGGATGTCATCCTCACAGTGTACCCAAACAACACAATACAAGTTTAAAAACGGACAGAATAACTAGACAGTTATGGGTCTTCCTATATCAAGACCCATTTATCCCTGTCATGTTAGTCTGAACTCAGCTGGGAAGTGTAGCTACAAAGAAGCACACCAGTGGAATACTGGGCCCATTTACATTAACACATGATTTCTTATCATTAAAAGAAATGCATACAAAATGGAAAATGTTCTTCCACTCACCTTGACAGCGGCAGAGACAGCAGCGGTAGCTGCAATACTTAATCCCTGCTTGCCGAAGTTCACCATGGTCTCATAGCTTCTCTCTTTGGCCTGCACAATATATTCATCTATTTCCTAGATGGATACAATCAATAACACTCTTACTGGGACAAGTTTAATCAGGTAGAAAGCAACAGAAGCAGAATATTCTCAACAGAAGTTAAGCGTGTACTCAGAGGCAGACAGAGAAAGATGGATGGTCGTACTCTCTCTCTGGAAGACAGCAGGGGGTGCAGACACTTCCTGTAAATGAGACTTGCTCCTCTGGTGTAAGGCGACAGCAGCCAGATCACAAAGGCTATCTTCAGCTCATAGTACAGAGGGAACCTGGACAGACAGAGAACTGCTCACTCACATGAGGCTCAGGTCTGAGCCACTTTTCCACATCAGACATGCAGTACACATGGCCACTTTCATCAAGTTAACATTATGTTAAACTATGTGTAACATAGCATAACTATGTCAAGAGTGTTAAGAAGGGCGCCTACAATGTATTATTATTATTTTTATCTGAGTGGAGTTAGCCCCCTACTCTCTTCAAATTAAATAAAATTGGTGTCAAACTGTTGTGCTACATTTGTGCATCAAAAAGTTAAAGATTAAATGATTAAATGTTTCCAGAGATTAACAGAGGTCAGTCCACGTTTACAAAATCAAGCAAATTTGGCGTCAATCAACTGTGCGACAAATATTTTTGCTGCACACACCAGAACAAATGTAGCACAGTTGATTGACACCGTATTTAATTTTATTTTGGTAAATGTTGACTGGCTGGTTGACCTTTGATAAGCTCTAGAAACATTTATTAATATTTTTAAAATGATAGTGCCACAAACTGTACAAACATTTGATACCAATTTTGTTCAATTTGAAGAATGTGGGGATCAACTTCACTCAGGTTTCATCATTAAGTGAAGAAAAATGGAGATTCCGTTTGACAGCATTTATAAACCAAGGAATGAACAATGGACAGATAAATTGACCACAAATTCCTTCATTTTGGGAAATCGCCGATTGGCCGATACGTATGTGAAATCAATCTTGTCCAAAAATCTGCCCTACTTCTGCTAGGAAAAAAAGCTATTTTATAATTTTTTATTATTTTATTTTTTTTTATCAACAGGGCATTGCTCCAAATGTCAAGAGAGTTAGGCAACAGAGTACTGATACTAGTGTACTGAGAGTAGATTTAAAAAATCTAAGTGGTCAGCAATAACTCAGTATCAGTCATTTTCCCTGGTTTGGTTCTGACCAGTGGTGGGCTGGATACTGAAAACCTGCAGCATATGTCTTAGGTCATTCATAATAACTGGGCTCTTTGTGTTATAGTCTGTTGACAAAATACTCAAATGGTCAAAATTCTGATTAGAATGTCAGACCAGAAAACTAGAAGCCAGTACTGGCTGGAACAAACTGAGGTTAGTGCAGGATGTGCACAACATGCTAACATCCATGCTAACTATGTTCAAATGTGTCATATATATATGTGTGTGTGTGTGGGGGGGGGGGTGCTAAGGTTAGCAATGTGCCTCATTCAGGTTACTCACCAAGCTACAGTCAGGTCAGTGATTGTCTCCACGACTGTATACAAGGCAAATACAATCCAGTACATCATCCAGCGCACCTGAAGACACACAAAGAATGACTACGGTTAATCTACACACACCTGAGCTGGACTGGTGTTAAACACTGCAGAACATCACCATTACTACAGTCTGGTAGACATGTTATGGAGAGTCTAATAACATGCATCTTAATAACAACTGCCAACTAAATGTGTGTTTGTCAAACCATAATTATTTACCTTGATATTATTACTACCATGACATGTTATTTTGACTAACATTTGTGAGTAAAATAAATGATTAAAATTAAAAGAGGGACCAAATATTAAAACAAGCTTTTAATAAGATTTGTTCCTTTTCTCTTTGTTTGATCCATCCTGGAACCTGTAGCTGCTGTAGCAGCAGCAGTAAAGGGCAAACAAGATGAGCTCGCCGTCTTTCTGCTTTTTGCTGTCTTTCCTAATCTGTCACTTCCCCATTCCTCCTAAAGGGCTTCCCAGGCTCTCCTGGCTGCATTTCCATATGAAAGGAAGCAGCAGGCTGTGGCAGCCAGACAGTCACATGGCCAGCTGGAGTAGAAGCCAGACTCTGCTGCTGCATGACTGAACACACACTGACAGGACCTGAGAAAATGTCAGTACATGTGCTCTCATCTCTCTCTGCTGGAGAAATGAGAGTGAGTACAGAGTGTGTGTGCTTGGGCAGAGAAAGCATGTAAACCAGAGAACACTCCAGCATCCAGGGGATTTTCCACTGAAGGAGTTTCAGAGATGGAGTAGCGTTGGTGCTGCAGTCTGTTCTCAACCAGCGACATATAATTAAAAACAATACAGCTCCATGGGGGCCTGGAAACCCATAGCTCCATCATGTTTTAGGTGTCCTTCAGTTCCTGCCAGATTACCCACATGTTGTCCTGGATTTCTGTATCAGAAGAGCCTTGTGTTTAATGCCTTCTTTTAAACAAACAATTCACTAAAACTAAAACCTCAACTAACCAAACAGAGATCCCCTGACACTTGTCCAGCATGAAGTTTACGAGAATGTTTTGTCACAGTGCCTAAATAGTCATCCCAGAATAATTATGATGAATATTCTACAATCTGTCTGCTTTTTAGGGGTCAAGTTTAAACCCCTGCTGGCATATCTTTACTTACCAAAATATTCTTAATCTTTTCCCTTCTCACGTAACAAAAAGCTCAAGCATAAGGTCTTCACCCCAAACCCCCAGTACAGGGTTGTACGGAGCTGGAAAAACCTGCCAAATATTTTGACCATGACATAATGTATCCATTCATCTGTTTTCCTCAAGGCCATCAATGGCCAGCCGAGAAACATAGTCCCTCTAGAACAGGGATTCTTAACCTTTTTGACCTTGGGGTCCAATGTATCTGGTTCAAAGTGACTAGGGGCCCATTTATTTATTAGCTATCTATTGGTTTACCAAACTGACCTGGCTTTTGTTTTACATAAAAATCAAATCCATGTATGGTTTACCATCAAAAACATAAAATAAAGTGACGTCATAATGTGAAAATCACAAGAAGACTTACCATTAGTACACAAATCTGCACATAAAACAACATTGTGAACAGGCCAGAAATTCTTGGAATGGATCTAAATGCAGCAAGAGTAAAATTCTGAGATGGAAAGTTCTAGAAAAAACAAAAATATTTGAACTGTAAAATTGAAAAATTTTAGATTTTTGAAACTCAGAAATTTTTATGTTTTTTTTCTAGAAACTTGGCTAATCTCAAAATTTCAGTTTTTCCCAAAAATAACATTTAATCTAAATATGTGTGGTTTATTTGGCAGAAATATACTAATTTTTTTATATCTACAGTGGCCCTAATATGCGTAGATCGACTGGTAAACTGAGAGCATCACCTTGTGACTCAGCTGTCTTCACGACAGACAGGTACAGCCCGACCTACTACCAGATGAGTCGGCTCCAAAACTCAACTGCATTTGAGTGAGTTTAAAAAGATGTTAGCCTCATGTAGACTTTGATCACTTAATTTGCCACAAGGTGGCATATGTGAACCATAATGCCTGTTGATGCGTATTCTACACATAGCAGTGATCATATTGGAATAGCTCAGGATTAAAATAAATTAACTGCATACCCATTTAGTTTGCGATTTTTGGCTCAAATTTCATACCAAATGGCAAGATTTCTAAGTACTACGTGATTTCGGCTGAGATAACGCTGCCATCAATTACACCTTCTCCCTCTCCTGCTATTAACTTTTTACTTTGATTCTTTACCTTTAAAATAATTCTGCATCAGTTCATCTGTCCTTATACATTCTTCTCCGTCTTCTTAAATCCCCAGTTGATGCGGCACATGGCCGCTTGTACCAGAGAGGTTTCTTCCTGTTAAAGGGGAGTTTTTCCTCTCCACTGTTGCTACATTCATGCTCAGTATTGCTGCAAAGTCAATAATATAATTATTTATGTGCTATGTGCTGGTCCAGGAGGAGTGAATGCTGCAAGTCAATGACTCAATGCAATCTGCTGGGTTTCCCAAGACAAAACTTTTTACACTAATTTTAATAATAAACTGAGCTCAATGCTCCATTTGATGACTAGCATCAATTGGAATTTATGTGTGGTTGAATTGCAGTGACTTGTTTGTAAAGATCTTTGAGACATTTATTGAATAAAACTTTAAAATATATCAATATTTATTGCATCCTTCACAGTAGTCCCATTTTCCACATCACAACTACTCATTAACCCTTACATATGCTTGTCTATACTCAAATCTATCAAGTCTATCTCTTCTGCATTAAATTAGCTGTTAGTACTCAAGGTAGAAATTAATCATAATGTCACCTCTGCTAGTTAAGAGACTGTTGAAGAGTTTCATATCAGCATATCTTTGATGGCTAACTAACAATCTCAGTGGAACGAAAACACCACAGAAATCTATACGCTGATAGACTAATACCATTACAATGAATTCAACATGCAGACAGCGCTGCTGGAGGCAGAATGACAGCTGCACCAGTCAACAGGTGACCTCATGATGAACTGGATGTCTGCTGCGTACACACACACACAGTTGTGTTTTCATGTCCTGTGGGGACTTCACATGGACTTCCATTCATTTTCTACAGCCTAACCCTTACCATCACATACCTAACCCAAAACAGTGGGCCCAACAACCCCATATTGTAGACAGAAAAAGGTCCCCACAGGGATATGGTTCTCTCTCTCTCTCGCTCTCTCACACACACACACCCACACACCCAGGAATCTAGAATGTAGAGCAGAGGAAAACACAGCGAGTGAGATGGAGAAATCAATTTTTTATGACGCAACCATCTACCTTTTAACACTTTTCAAAAACACTTAGCAGCCAGTTAAACACATCCACATAAAGTTAATAAACATACTTAACATTATACACATGATTAAAAAAAAATAAATTAACAAAAGGCTTTGATATTAATCAATGTTGAATAATTACAGTCAATATATTGGACTTATGAGCAAAGTTCTACACTTTACATATATTTTAGTTATTGTCTAAATTAGGGATACAAACAATAAAATGACTTATGATTAATAATTTATTAGACTAAAATTAGTTTCAACTGAATAAAAACATCTGCTAGTCCTTCTTTTAGTGTTTTCGTTTGGCCGCCATCCAGAAGCAGGCGCCACTGGTCATCCTTAAGTGGAGCCAGTTGATACAGAAACAAAGATGGCGGGGGCATTCCACAACAGGAAAGAGAAATGCTCCAATCAGAGTCTATTGTGGAATGCAAAATTAACTTCATAAGGTTCTGTTTTGAAATATGAACACTCGACAAGCTTCTTACGTTTCACCTTAATAATAGAGCTCATTCAGCTGAGCTGCATGGTGGAGAAGTGTCAGCTTCTCAACCAAAAACTAACTGATGTGATACGAAGAATACAGAAGACTTCCTGGGAAGTTCTCATAAGACTAGAGGATAAATAATCCACCTTCAAATTTCTGATCAAACCCATAGTAGTGGTTTTACAACATGAGACCAGATGAGGTATCAAGCACAACCTACAAGAAATAGAACTATTTCATTTTCCTAGCAGCCCTGGTAGAGAGAGCAAACATCTTTGTTCTTGTGGAGCGTGCAGAGACCTTAAAGAATCAGTAAATGCAAAAATCTAAAATATGAAGAAGAAAGGAGAGATACTCGTGGTACCTAGGGTTTTAGATCTGCTGTGGGTGAGCTGGGAATGTGCTTCTAATTCAGTCGACGGGGATTTCACTCTCACTGACACAAGTTGCATCACCAATCTCTCCACAGAATCCAGCTTCAGCTTTTAAACCAATATCTACATGTATGTTTCTATCAAAGTCTGGGTTCAAACAGAGCCTGTCCTGTGGCATTTTTCAGAGCTTCCCGTTTCTTCTAAAGCAACATCAGTATAAAATAGAACAACCTGTTTCAGAAAGATTGCTGCAGTTTTCACATAGGATTCCTTTTAAGGCATCCAGCGTTCACATCTGACTAGTTTTAAAACTGAGAGGATACAATGCAGACCAAATGTCTTCAAAACCTCTGAAATAGTCCCTTTGCTTTTGTGCTGTTAGAAAATGAAAACCAGATAACTTCAGCGTCATCAGTCAGATGACTGATGAAGCTGAAGTTTAGGGCTTTAAACTAACAGAGCTTACGATCACTCCTGCCTCATCAGTCACAAGCTGAATTTCCATTACAAATGTGCACAAATCTTTGTCACTATTCTGCTGATGTCACAAAACACATCTTCACAATCGCAATACTTCCATTAAATAAGAAATTAAGTTAAAACCACACATGAATACGTCTGTTCATGCGATAAGTCATTAACAACTATGGCAGCGACTGATGTAAAGAGTCACATGAGATACATTCATAATTCAGTCATGGTGCTGGCGCTCAGCATCTATCAGCCAATCAGAAGAGACATTAGCGTTTTATTTAGGCGTTGGAGCGACAAGCACCGCCTACTTGGGAGCAACTACGTTTGTGGCGTTTTGGGGAAATTGTAGTCGGCCATTTTGCAGAAGAGCTATGGATTCAACACGTTAGAATGACACAACTTGCTCTGAACTGTGTGATACTGGGAGATGCTGCACATTGTCAGAAAAAAAACAAAAACAAACCATCAGCCTCCTACTACTTCCTGTAGTCTTCTTCGCCAGTAATGACATCCAGCTGTTGATCACGTGACTTGTGTGATGCAAAGAGAAGTGTTATGACACGGCTGAAAAACCACTTCATCTTAGCACAAAAGATTTTTATCAAAAAACTTGAGTTTTTTTCAAAATTGGCATTTCCATTAAGTGAATTTATGGTGGTTCTGATGGATTAAAAAAAATTCAGATATTTCATTTTGTCTTGTAGAAATTCAATGCTGACCCAAACATAATGGGCCAGCATTGAATTAGCTGACTATTTCAGATTAGTTGATTATTTTGCTATAATTACATTCTGGTACTTTAGCTTTTTAAATGTGCAATCTCTTGGATATAGTAGGTAATGCAATCAAAAAATGTAAATCGGGAGCGTTAGTGAGCCAAGATTGAATAAAAACAGATATTTCAGAGCTCCAGCAGTATGTTGCTTGTTAACATTTTTGTCTTAAAAGCAATAACTTCTTAATAAAGGTGACCAAAACAGTATTGATAATTTTGGACTTTAAAGAAATCTATTTAAGTTGACGTTTCTCGATAAATGGTGGAACAAAATTGTAAATTAAAGTATGACGGCAACGTATCAAAGCTAACGACTAACACCATATCCATGAAGCAGCACACTCCAGAAGACAAAGATCCACAACCCAGGATGTGAAAGTCAACTGCTCAAACCAGGCCACTGCATCCAAGAAACCGGGAGATGGTGAAAGACTCTGTGTGCTCATTGCCATGGTGAATTAAGATGGAGACCCTGCTAACGTTCTGAGGACAGCAGAGACAAAGCCCCGCTGACCTACAATGGATTATATTGTGGCAGCCTTCTCAGATGTGCACAAACAAAATGAGTTATGAGACTGAATCTCAAATGCAACTCTTGACAAGTAGATCTCAACACTGAAGTATTGTGTTTTAAGTTGCTGAACTACTAACTGTGAGTATAATCATCAATTTCACTTTTTTAAACTGGTCTATCTCCAGGAAATGTGCCCAACATTGTTATTAACTTTATCATATTACAAAGTCACAATTAGATCTGCCTCATGTACACAATTCATATTAATATTATTGGTAGATTTCACATTGTTGTTGAAGTACATACATAAATATGTACGTACATAAGTTATGCATACCTGCAGGAGCTTGAACTGCTACACTCTTAATCTTTCTCCTTTTCGTTGTTTTTGTACACATACAATTTTTTGGGTTGTGTATGTTGCTGCTTAATATAGTATAGGCCAGCGAATGAAACCATTACCTTGGACTGTTACGCTTTTAATAATTGTTTTCTGAATTGCCATCCTTCGTTTCCTGAGGAACTTATTGCATCTAAAAAGAAAGCATTTGAATCCTAGTTTTGAAATATTGTTCAGCAAAGTATTAGTAGTTTCTTAGTAGTTTTCAGCATCCATTTCACTTAACTGTAGTAAGTCATAATGTGAAGAGTCTGGATAGTCCAATCAAAAGAAACAAATTATTACTGCGACTCTGATAATCCAAGTGTCAAGTAGCATTTTTACAGGGAACACACCTATCAGATGTGGAACATACAAGATTAAACAAGTCCTGGGTTGATAAAGTTTAACACTCCTCGTGTTGTTCTGGTAGGAAAAGAGGCGTTACCATATTACTCCACAGGCAAAGTAACTCAACGGAAACCTTAGTACATAAGACAGGGAAGGTAGATTTATATTGGTAAATGGGAGTACAGCTCCGGTCTCCTGATTATGGGGCCGGGGGAAGATTTTATTTGCGTAATGCCTAATCCAGATAGACAACCAGACTGTTAGAGCCCTATATCTAAAATGGGTAAAATGCTTCAAATCTATGTGTAGAAATTGGATTAGTGAATGTATGGCGATCCAAATTCCCAAAATGAGAGCAATCTGACATTTTATTCAAACCGACATGCATCTTACTCACAAACAGATTACTTTTTACTGCTAAAGCCGAGATACACAGAATTGAAGATATCACAATATTGCCAATCACAATCTCTGATCATGCACCAGTTACTCTCCAGTAGAACATACTTTCATTGCTGCCCATTCTTCAGAGAGATGAGCTGCTAGCAGCGCTGGCAGAGCTTAATGCATGTGTTCCTGGCGCTGCTCAAGATTGAACTCATGGGGTGTGCTGTGGTGGCGCAGGGGTTTAGCACACCCCACGTTTGGAGGCCTTAGTCCTCGACGCGGACGTCGCGGGTTCGACTCCCGGTCCCGACGACCTTTGCCGCATGTCTCCCCCCCCCCTCTCCTCGCCCTCCTTCCTGTCAGTCTACTGTCAAAAAATGCGAGCCACTAGCGCAGCTAAAAACTCTTCGGAGAAAAAAATTAAGAAAAATAAAAAAAGATTGAACTCATAATTTTGGTCCTGCACACTGAACAGCTCTATGATAGAGGATGGCATGTCCACTGGTCCACTGCTATACTGTGTTGGAAATGTTGTTTGGAGTTTGCAGTGATGTAAATCATGTGCCAGTCAACGAATACAGTCAGCTGTCTATCAAACTGCTTCTTTATTTCTTAAATCAAATTGCTTCTGCACAGTACATGGCCAACCACGCCTTGTACTGCTGAGAAGAGCAGCGAATAATCTGCTAATTTATTATATAATGCTGGCCCAAAAGGGGTTCCCCTTTGAATATGAATTAATGGAGATGAATTTGGCCATGGCAGACTGGGACAGAACCAGTTAGTGGAGCAGCGGTTTTATAGACATTGCATGTCCTCCCATTTTGCCCAACTACCAAGCCTAGAAGCTTATTGAGAACAAATCATGTAAAGTAGAACTACCAACTTATTTGTATTTTATTCATGACATAACAAATTCAACCCATTGACAAAGAGTTTAAATAAAATTCCTCCTGCTCATATAGTGCCCAACCTTAAGTATGCTAAATAAATATATGTCATCAACTCAGTCAGAATGTTGCTATGCAGGTAAAGCTTGAGAACTTACATATTCCTTAACATTTTTGGTCTTGACAGCTTTATAGGAGTAATATGCAGGATACAATGTCCCAAACAGGAGTCTGGAAAAAAAGGAGACAAAAGAAAAACTTCATGAGGTCAGTCAATAATGGCAAACAAACATGAAATATTAATCAAATACTCTTTCAATCTGGAAATAAAAAACAGCAGAACAGCTCTTCCTTTAAAGTCTTGAGATGTTAAACAGAGACTGTTTATTGCCCAAATATCATATTCAAATGTGTTTATAAGGGTGAAGTGTGGTGCAGTGCTAGAGCGGGCAGCCAACAAGCAGATGCCATTATTAGAAACGCCAGACCTAGCCATTGTGCATGTATCTAAAAGGAGACAGGTCCTCCAGTAATAAAGACACACTGAGTTACTACAGAGTCAGAATCTGACAGAGATGTGTTTTATATCAACTCCACATGAACACAGCTGAAAACTGTAGAAAACTATCATCATCCACACACACACACACACACACACGCGGTCCCCCAGACACAAACCTTCTCTCAGGGTGTACATTGTGTCTTCTTTGTTCCAAAGCAAGAAAAACTACTCTTAGGATTCATTCTCTCTATTCATTCCTTTGCCTTTTCCACAGTAGAGCTTTCTCTGCAGCTCAATCTAGAGAGTCCAATGCACCTGGTTCTGTTCAGCAGGAAAAACCTCTGACTGCTGCTGGAAAATAATGCACCTTAAAACAACATGCGGCATCATAAATCTGTTTTTAATCATTTATAAGATTTAATAATGGATTGTCAAATTTTCATCTTCTACTCATATAAGTACTTAAATTGAGCACAAACCAGAACCAAGCCAGAATGGTCTCCTTACATTAGATTTTTCTTCTTGACTGGAATGGAAGACACAGATGACACATATAACAGCAGCCAAGATGCCAAAAACTTGGCTGAAAGTTTTTGGCAATGGTGTAAAAGAGCAGCAGATATCTATAGAGGAAGCACAGGGACTGCTCATAAGGCACTTCACTAGAATTGAGTTATAAATTGGTTTGCAATGTCCCCAAATTTACTAAGGTTCCAAACAATTAGCGGTGCAAAGATTGCCGTTTTCTTGCCCGACAGGTCAGACTCTTTAAAAAGTCTGACCTGCCGAATCTGACTTTGGCCGAAAGCATTCTCCCAAAATGAAGGAAATCAGGGCTGATTTATCGATGCACCCCTAAATATAATGACTCAACTCATCTCATGAGTGGCTGATAACAATTGACAACACAGAGCTTCTCACCCGCCTGTCACCTCAGGAAGCTGAGGTCAAACTTCAGCTCACCATGGGACCAGGCAACAGGGCAGCTGTGGTGGAATCCATCAAAGAATTACAAACCCAGCTCTGTCTCGGCATAAAGCAGCAACAGACGAGAGGAGAGAATGAGCTGGAAGAATATTCATCGCTGTACTTGTCCCCTTGGCTAATGAACCAATCAATAGCTGACTAGGAAAATTATATGTCCCTGGGCAACTTGAACCCAAGTTGCTACCAATCTGATCAGAATTTTGGTTCAACCATGCCAACCACATGCCAATGTTTTGCTAGGCAAGCTAATAGTTCTGTTCGGAGCAGCCACCAACATCTTCCCTCCAACTTCAGGCTTCGGAACAGATTTCCTCAGACCACCTCCAGGAGCCATTTGGGAGCAGCGTTTAACAGTGTGACGTCCTGCCCTGCTGTGAGTCAGTGAAAGAGATGTGGATTTCACCCCTTATGCAAAGATTTCTTAAGTCTAGAGAAAAAACTTGATTAAATGAGCAGCATTTCTTACAGTATGACAACACAAACAAACTGCTTCAGTAATAACTAGGGCTACTCTGGTAGTTTTATGGCTGACCACTGATCTTTAAAAAGCTTGACTTGTCGGTTCCGATATTGACCAATACCAATTTTTTTGTCTGAAAAGTCACTAACTATAGCAATCAAAAGGCTAAGTTGGCACATGCAGATGTATCCTGGTGGGGGGGTCTGTCAGTCAGCAATCTCACTGCAGAGCAGAAGAGGACAGTGGCTGATTTTCAAAACTTTGTGAGGAAGATAAGATGGGTGGATAAGATTGCTTTGTCATGTATCGAGCGATCTCCCAAAATTAAGGAGTTTGGGGAAGAATGTTTAAGTCTGAAACAGAGGATATGTCTGGTATAAATCAAATATAGCAGTACAGTAAAGCATGGAGGTGGGGGTGTCATTGTTTGGAGATGCTTTGCTGCAGCAGGACCTGGCCAGCTCATCAACAGACAGAGTCCAAAATGTAGTGTGTATCAGAGGGTTAGGGTTAAAATGTGAGACCATCCATAAAAAAGTGACCTAAAATGTCCCAGTAAAAATAGGAAAGTAATGAAATTAAATCAAAGTCCAGGTCCTAATCTCATTGTGATGCTGTGGGATGACTTAAAACAAGATGAATGTAGAATTAATTAATCAAACATCTCACATCTGAAAGTGAAGAGAGGGACAAGCTGACTTCAGACTGATGTCAGAGACTGGTAGGCGTCAAGAAGAAGCTCAACCAAACGGGGTAAGACTAGCAATTATGGGGTTCAAACTTTTACTCAGCTAGAAAGCTCAGTTTTGTTTAAAGAGCAATTATGCCAATTTTTACTCAGAGATAAATAAAAAAACATTAAGAACATATCTCGATATTGGAACATTCTTAATAAAGACAGCAATGTTTAATGAGTTGTTCTCATTTTTTCCACAAGTCTAAATAACATAAAAACTTCTTTCATTGTGCTGGTGAAATAGTGCAATAGCTTTTTCTGGCCAAAATTCCCTCATTCAGATTCAGCCTTCCAACCAATGAACAGGTCAACCTTAGCAGAGCATTTACATCACATACTTCACCTTATAACAACACCTAATCTCACAATATGGGAAAAATCTGGAGTTGGAAGGCTTCGATAAGAACAGCAGCTTCTCAAATACACAGACACACTATATTTAGTCATGTATACTCCCTCAAACCCAAGTCTCCACAGCAGCATGCAAGCACAACCACAGCAGTTTATTTTCCCGTTGTTGCTATAGAAACTGAAAGACTGCCAAAGCTCCCTGGCTCTTGTCTTCGCTGTGTGCTACTCTCTTATTTCAAGGCACTGTGAGTTTTTGTCCAAAGGTAGTGAGGCATTCTGACTCAGTCCAGAAACGTAAAGAAAAATCTCAGAAATATGCTAAACAATTCTAGAAGTACTTTCAAAGCTCTCTCCTTTGCGAGCAAATTGATGTTTAAATTAGGGCTAAAATAATTTGTTGGATTACTCATGATGAATCAATTATTAAGATAATTGTCAACTCATTTAAAATTTGATTAATCGTTAACTGGACTATGCAGATTCAAAAACTGGTGTGCTTATGAATATTAATGAGCTAATGTGACTTTATTTGCGATCAGTGTCACGCAGATGGAGTGTAAGATGTAGGGTAGTGATCGCTGTAGTAAACAGCCTGTACTTGTACTTGTACTGATGATGTTGAGCCCACACAAACCACTGTGGTGTGGCCATCCAGAGGGAGAAGCAGCACTGGTCACACAGGCCTCCAGCCTGGCGGTGGCACTGTGCTAGCGTGTTGCTCCATCCTGACTTCATCCAAGAACGTCTGGATAGAGTTTAGTCATGGAATTGTCATGGGAATGTGCTGTGAATTTACAGTGTGGTGAAGGCACAGAAGAGAATCTCAGAGACCCACAACAGTCTTTTCCTTCAGTGTATTCTGCCTGGCAGGCCGCCAGGTTTTAGTTGCCCCCCAGTCAGTCTAAGCGCTGCTTGTTTTCATAAAAAAATAAATAAATAAATAAATTTTAAAAAAGCGGGAAAAACAATAGTTTAAAGACTACCTACATTTTTGCTGCACTGAGCATTTCACCAGCAGAGCAGAATCATTCCCGAAAGACTGGTTATTAGTAGGTGTGCACCTATTGCTGTTTTCTGGACTGTGGTTGATTTTTAACATGAGTAAAAATTATGAGTATTGGCCAATCACTGATCTCCCAAAATTAATGAAATCAGCTTGCCAATAAATTTGTGCACCTCTAGTTTATAGCTGATGCATTGAACAGGGCACAAAGCTGGCAGAACGCACCAATCACAGCATCGGCGCCATCTTTCACTCAAACTGGATAATTTGGAAGAGAAGCTGTACCTGTATCGGCCTTTATACTAACTCACTGTGAGGATCATGTTTCTTCAGAGCATACTGCACCAAAGTAGGCTTCAAGTTTAAAAGCCACAGCGCTTCTTCTGCTTGCACAAGCTCAATGTAAGCCGCAAATATAACCTATAGTCATGCTTTCACAAGTGAGCATTGACAGTGCCGTGAAGTGAGAATGATATATTTTTGTGAACAAAGAACTATTTATGTCGTGTGCGTTTACATCTCACATACGCTGCCCAGTGTGTGGCTCTGTGTTTGCAGTGAAATTTGATTGAAGTTTATATATGTGTTCCCCACTCAGCCGGTATGTTAGTGGGACGGTGGTCCAGCCTGTCAACCACCGCGCTCACCTCGTAGTCATCCAGCTTGCTGGTTTTTGCTTTTTTGTTGTTATTTTTTGCAAGCGCGACCATGCATCAAACTGTGCCATATCAAATGTCTTCTCTACCTCTGTTCTACTGCACTCAGGCGGAGTAGCTAAGCGCAGATGTGTGGAAATCAGAAAAACACGTCCCATAAAACCAGAGCAACTAAAACAAATCGTCTCTGTGATGCTTACTGAAAACTCAGTCATGAAATGGAAAAACTTGATTTCTACTAGTGCCTCATAAATCAAATGTCCCGTTTGTCTCCCTCATCCAGCAGAGAGATGCCAGTGCAGTTCTATGAGCAGAATATGGGCTCCTCTTCCTGCTGAGAACATCAGCACTACTAACAGTGTAGTGTTATGTAGTGTTACTGAATGGAATCTGGGAGAGGGGGTCGAGTTTAATTAGCCGAACTTAAAAGAAATCAGTGATAACTGTAATTTGTTTAGATGTATTTGTGAACAAATAAAACTCAAACTCAAAGATTAAACACACAGAATCAGATTGTAGCTATGGTAAGAAAACAATGTAACTATTAAGATTGTTCTTTGCACTTTTGCAAAGTAAACTTGCCAGCTCCTTTATCTTAAATTTAAATGTTAAACAATTTAAAATCTTTTAAATCATCTAAAATCAAACTTAATATCAATGTAATTCTCAATAAACAAATGTATTTTTTGGTTTGTTGTTTTTACATTAGTATATTGGTTTGCTGGTTTACTGGAAGACATTGTCGGCAAAGTCTTCCAGTCACAATTACCCTGTAATATTTTACATTTCAAGCCAACTTAACAATTTTAATACAAAAACATGATGGATCACTCCGGTGCCCCGACCACCAGGCTTAGCACGTTATCTGGAGGAAGCCCAACACTAAACTCTGAAAAGCCTGATTTAGTGAGCAAAACAGCAGCATGTCTGTATGTGTCGAACCGTTACTGACATAAAACTCAGCCTCTGGTGATTTTTTAACCCTCAGAGAGGACTCGAAGAAATGGAGACTATCCATAAAGCAAACTCTCCACATGCAAAACTCCTGAAGACCAAAACATGACGTTGTAATATATTATAAAGTCATTATAATACACTACTTTATTTCTTTAAAATGTATTCCTCTTCAAAGTCTACATCTGCTCCTGCAGACTTTGCAACTGTATGAAGAGAATCAGACATTCCTGCAAGATAATTACAAAGCTACGCCCATGTTTGGTGAAGCACTCTGAACACGACAGCAGCCAACTGTCACTATGTAGTACAGAAAGATTGCAGCACATTTCTTTAAACCCTCAGAAAAAAACAACAAATAAAAAAATGCTTGAAAACTTTCTTAAACTCTACAAACCAGAATGTCAGATGTATGAAAAAAATGTTTTCCTTAACTTTAAGCTTGGGGCCCCTACCTCATACTAACTCAATCTTTCTGTACCTCGCCCACATCTCCACCCTTCATGCAGCTGAAAAAATAGCCCCAGTGTGTTCTGATGGGCCTCGACTTGGGGCTCCGGGTCAGCTTCACTAGTTTCCTGACATTGAACACCACCAACAGTCAGTTTTAGGGAGGAAAGCATGGAGCAGAAGGAAACAGAAAAAAAAACACACAAGAAAACAGAATGAAACACTCAGAGGGAGGAGAGATGGGGGAGGGTTCCCGTCTCTGCCATGTTGAGCTCACAGCATCTGGTTTGAACTTGACAAATAAGAATTTCATTATTTGACTCTCCCCTAAAAGCACTGAGTGGATTGTTTTTGAAGTGCTGCTGAAGCAAATGGGAGTAGTTAGAGAAAGTTCCTTTATGGGAGAATAACCAACATAGCGTCATATGTGGTGAATTAGATGTGTTCTGGTGAGGCTCGTTTGTCAGTTTGAGAGCACCTTATGAAAACAAAAAACCATAAGCAAGTTTTAAACAACCTTCTTAAATCTATATCGTAAATGTATGAGTTTCAGTCTCTGAAATTAGTGACAAACATTAATAAACTTTTTCACAATATCCGGGTTTCCCCCAGTGTATGATAGGCCTGGCGGGCCGCCATGCTATACATGCACATTTAGAGGTGCGCGTTGAGAGTGCAGTGAGAATGATATATCTTTGTGAACAAAGCATTATGTGCGGCATGTGTGTTTACGTCCCAAATGTTGACTCTGTGTCTGCGGTGATAAAGTTTGAGTTCCCGGTTAGACTGGTGGTTCAGCCAGTGGAGGAGCTTTGGCCGGTTTGTTTTATTTTATTTTTTGCGGAGATATCAAATGTTTTCTCTACTTAAAGTCAGGTAAAATTGCTGCGCGAAGATCAGAACAACTTGTCCCATAGACTGTTTGGGCAACCAAAACAGTTTCTGTGGTGCTTATTAAAAATTCAACAGACACGAAATGGAATAGCTACTAAAGCCACATAAATTAAATCTCCCGTTTGTCCCACTACATCCAGCAGCAGAGATGCCAGTGCAGTGAGTGTAGCTCATCATGCAGGGCCTGTCCAATGTTGAATGAGACCTTGAGCAGAATTTGATTTAGGGGCCCCTCTTGTTGCAAACATCAGCACCACTAACAGCATTTTACCATGGATTTAGTGAAATCTGGGTGAGGGGCCTAGTTTAATTGACCAAGCAGTCAAATGTAATTGTAGTTTACTAAGATGTATTAATGAACAACTAAAACTCAAAGATTATACTGACAGCATCAATCTAACTATGAAGATTGTTATTTGTACAGAGCCCTGCAGGGAACATGGAGAAATTTTTTTCTTTTGCGTTCCCTTGCAATATGCTTACTGCAATATTTGCTGGTCTATTTTGTATACATTCACAAATGGCATTTTAAAATGTCAAATGTATACACATTTAAATATCCTTGGTGTTTAATCTTAACTCTTTGGTGCAAAAAATTGGTTGAAAATAGATTTATTCACTGCATGTTTGTGTCTGTTTGTGTAAGGCTGAGATGGAACTGCACAGAAACCATTAAACCATTCAGACCATCAACACAAAAGAGAGACAATTAAAACTGTCAGATGACTCATTACCCTGCGATAATAGCTCAGATATAGTTTGGATGTATTTATTCTTCTTTCCTACTTATGGAAAGTTTGTGTTTATATCATAGGTTTATGGTGCATTTCTGTCCTTAAGACACATGGAAAAACCTCATGAAAATCTTATATTATAGCAGAAAGTATGATGGCCACTTTAAGAAAGGCTTACAGTATTCAATTATGCCACATGAACTGATTAGTACATTATTGCGAGGGAACGCAAAAGAAAAAAAAATCCCTGTCTGCTAGAGGGCTCCGTATCTTTGAACTTCTACAAAGTAAACTTGCCAGCTCATTAAAATCTTAAATTTAAATGTCAAACAATTTAAAATCTTTTAATTTATCTATGCTGAAACCATTAAATAAAATTTAACAGCATTGATATTCTCTTTGTTCATTTATGCCTTGTGTTGGTTCTAAATGTGATCAGCATTACATTATGTTTTTAAATCCACTAACTGATGACTTCATTTGGATTTAACATGAGTGCAAATAATTGATCTTTATTTTAACTGTATTTTTAACTGTGATTTGGAACGCTGGCCTCAGTGTGGAAACACTTGGTTGGAAGGAGACTTCATGCAATAAAATGCAAATTATTATTTTATTTATTTACTTACTTATTTATATATATAAATTATACAATGTGATTTTCTGTCTATTATTCAGTCTAATGCAGTTGCACCTATGAAAATTATAGCGCTCTTCATTCTTTGTAGGTGGGAAAACTTGAAAAATCTGCAGTGCATCAAATACTTATTCTCTCCACTGTATATTATGTCACAACATTTTTGGAAAATATTTTCTTTTGCTTCACCAATGTAAATTACATCAGAACTTAGTTTGGAGCTAATGCTAATGTAAATGCCCTCAAGACACCCACTCTGAGCAATCAAATCTCTACACACCCATGAAACTCGTTCAGGTTGGACCAACAGGTTTGTTTTGATCTGCTGTAAACTAGGATGGCTGCAACCCGTCCTGTACACTCATACTGTTGAAAAGTCTGGCCCGCTCCCAGTCGTCAGAGTGTATTTTGCATCTTTAATAAACAAATGAACATGAGAAAAAGTGTGAGATCATAAGAAGATATGTTTTGATGAGTTCCATTTGAACTTGAAAGTAGGAATTTTCAAGTTCTGAATGGAAAAAGCAACTCCAAACACCAGCAATGTCAGACATGCCTCTACCAACACCAAGTAAAACTCTAATATGACTGCTGCCTTAACTAAAGGTGATGATAGTGATTATTATTACCTGCTTATTTGAACTTTGACGGTTTGAATCTTAGTAAATCAGTCAACAGAGTAACAATCCATCTGCTCACAAATG
Source organism: Brachyrhaphis terrabensis (assembly GCA_903067065.1). Lineage (NCBI taxonomy): Eukaryota > Metazoa > Chordata > Actinopteri > Cyprinodontiformes > Poeciliidae > Brachyrhaphis > Brachyrhaphis terrabensis. Next base: position 49,079 of record CAEGAG010039585.1, read on the forward strand.
TATTGTTACAATGTTTAAATGTAAAGACTTTGTTTTCACATTCAGTTAGTAGTTGATCCGATTACTCGTCACAGCAAAGAGAAAATCATGCTGGTTTTCTGACTTGGAACTTCTGGAGCTCATGATGCAAAGAAGGATTCTTCATAAAAATCATGAAAACTATGGACAACCCTGACCATCCTCTTCATGAGATGGCCTTAGGAAAACAGAGGCTTCTTCAAATTTATTGGTAAACAGACCACTACAAGAGATCTTTCTGTGAACAGCTATCCCCATCTACAATAACTATTTGAAGAATTTAAATTAAAATGAGTTACAAAAACATTTCATTTCCCTTTGAGATCAATGAACTATTTTTGAATTTGAATCTTGACTCTATCCTGTGCATGTGATTGTGACATTATTTGACAGGGTTTTTATTGGGGTGCACTGATTGCAGTTTTCTGGCCGATCGCCGATTACCAATCTTTTGAAAAGCTTAACTTGCCGATTTTGGCCGATAATTTTTTTTTGTCTGAAACATTGTTTAATATAACAAGAAAGTTGTTGAGTTGGCAAAAGTGGAGTCACTATTGTTAATTGTCAACTTGCAGACATAATTTGGTGGGCCGGTCTGATTCTTACACATTTGCCAAGCTAGATAAGATCAGTGGATAAGATCGGCTTCATATGTAAAAGTCAGCCGATCACAGATCTCCCAAAATTAAGGAAATCGGCACTGAGAAATCAGTGCACCCCTAGTTTTCATTTCTCTTTCAAATAAAACCTGAATGAAATTAAATGTTGTTTGAAGTCCTTGCTAAGATACAGTACATGTAGTCAGTGACCACATAGTTTGAAAGTCCTGAGAAATACCTTTTTGGTGCTAGTGCGTTAGGTTTGGTGTGACGTAATTCCAATAAACGAAAAGAACCTACGCAGTGACATTCAGAATCCACATGCGAAATGACGGCCTAACTGATTGTTTTCTCTTAGAATGACTTTGAACAAGGTGCATAAAATCAAACTGGCAGCTCAGTTTGCAAACCAAATCCGACGAAAACCATCACGGTACCTGAACACATCGCGTTTGTCATATGAAGCTAGGCAGGGTTTCCAAACTGTTCTGATTGAACACGTAAAGCCTTCAGGAGTGAACAAAAGGTGCTCTGACTGTGACTCACCGTCACTCTGGTGGCTGAGGGTCACACGCAGCGTTATCATGAAGTTCCTGGTCCTCAGACCAGCCAGCATTGGGCCCTCAAGTTCCATATCACCTGATATAATAACTAATAATCTTACAGCATAAACAAAATCGCGTGCTGTTGACAAAAATTTCACTACGTTACAATAATGAGAAAGTTTGTTTAGTTCAGAACCTGACGTAACTAGGACAACAGGTTAGCTAACCTAGCTATTACCAGTGTTGGGTTCAACTAACTTAAAGCTAAACTCAGTCAGGAGTTGGGAGCCATGTTAGTACTTACACGACGCTTCTGGAAATGAGCCAAGACACCATGACCTCTGCCTTTGTTGGGTGAAGATGTGTCAGAGCAGGAAGACAGCACCGATGTGAGGTCTATTGTCAGAACTTCTTCGGCCAAAACTTCGACGATCAGATCCAACAGAACTTAGCCATATCAAAGAACAGCAGGCATCCAAAACACCGCGGATCTCACTGATCACTCCCTGTAGTCATGGCCTGGTGATTAAATACATATCCAAGAGGAGCGCGGTGGCTGTTTCTGACTGTTCTTCCTTCGCCTCCACTTCTCTGCCCAGTTCCTGACACCACAGCAGCACAGATGGAGCTCGGAGATTCTGACGTAAAAAGGAAGAGAACAAGTTTCCGTGCATTTCATTGGCCAGCGGGATCTGTTTACAAAGAATACTCATCGCCATTGGCTGGTCGCTCTTTCTCCGCTGAATGATTGAAGCGGAAGGTTTTGAAGTTGGGCTTTGTGTGCTCTGATTGGTCGGATTTCTCTTAGCCGGTTTATCGCGTTTTCAGCTTTAGTATTACCTAAAGCACAGTTAAGACAAAATGTTTTGTCCACGTGTCATTTTCTGTAACTTCATCACGTTTGAATAAATTTGAGACATTTTACTTAGGTTTTAGAAGTTCTCTGCTCACATCTGAAAAGTCAATATTTAGATTGTTGACAGGTATTCTGAACATCCACACTTCCTTCTTTCTTACTGGAAGTAAACATGCTTTTTACGTCCTTCATGTTCAGATTTTTTTGGGAGAGTCGTATTGTTAAAATGTGAGGTGAGCAGATCTTTTATGATTCGTTTATTAACGTGTGGAAGAGGGCACACCTGGCACCATGTGCATATGAGTTCTGTACCTGAGTGAAATTGCCCCCCACACACCTTCTTCAAATCAGACATAATTGGTGTCAACATGTACTTGTCTTACCCAAACATACTATCACAGGATCCTGAAACAGCACAGTTAGAATGTATGTGGCTGCTTCTGTTGGTAAGAAAAAGAAATCCTGCCAACACCGTGTTTTTCAGATGTCCCCAACGACAGAATAGAATTGATGAGAAATATCTTTGCACTGGTCTTCTGCAGTTCATTCCTGTACTTCCTGCAAATTTTTTTATTGTGAAATGACTTCTTTGCTACTCTTTTTTTTAAAGACTGTTGTCCAAATGTTCTCCCCTTAAGCAACACTCCAGGTATGTTTCTGATGAGGGAATAACATTATGACATGATAGAATGTGTAACCATTCAAAACCAACATTAAAATTATTTGAGGCTCCCCTCAACCTATAAATTTGATTTACTCATTTTAGAAGGGACATTTCATCTGTGCTCATGAGTGTGCCAAACTAAATTAGCTTATCATTTGGAAGCAGGGCAAGAATACAGGAAAACTGAGAATTTTTATTTGAAGCATTTTAAGCTAGTAAAGCTATTTGCAGTAAATGCATCTGATTATTGCTGTACAATAATCCAAAGAGTGTAAATTCTTGGTAAACGTGCCAAGTTCGCAAAGCATGTCACTGCCAAAAATGTTTGGTCATGATTGTACATGTTACAAAACATTACAGTATTTTTCAGGGCTCATTTTTATCATGTGTTTGATCTCAGTGAAAACACTGAATGATGAGAATTTTCCGAATACGTATTGAAATAAAACTTTAAAGGAAATTAGAATTTTTCCATAGCCTTTGCGATTGATAGTTCAGCTTTTTGTAGCAGATGTACAGTAAGGTTCTATTTTTTTGTGTCCACTGAAATATGTTGTCTCGTAAAAGTGTCACTGGGTTCTGCTGAGTTATGGATATCACACGGTTCTGGACTGCAGGAGCCCAACTGAAAACAAATCAAAATTGCCTGAAATGTAATGAATGTCTTCAAACCTTTTTCTCTGTTATTTTGATGGACGTACAAACATCTGTGGATTCTAAACCAAGCAAAGATTAGTCTTATTGCAGCAATATTTCATCTGTTCCTGTTATTTATTGCACACGAGGATCAGAACTGAGGCAAAGAAATGATTTTGATAAATGCATGCCTTTATCTCACTTTGTTTGACAAGGATCACCCAGGAACACCAGAAACACTAATCGGAAGACTACCTTTGTTTAACTCATTAAACCACATCAGGCCTCACAGTTTTACACACGTAGCTCTTGGCAGACACAAACCCCATCTGTGAGCCTCTGCATGCCCAGCTCTATGTGTATTGTGTATGCATTAGTGTGAGCAGGTTGTGCATAATGACATCTGAAGTATGTGCATGTGGGATCCATGAAGGCAGGCTTCAGTATTTATATGTCTATATAGAAATATATGGATGAACATACACACATTGAGGAGGCTGAGAGGTATAGGTTGGGAGGGAGGAAGGGGAGCAGGGTTCATAACTGCTTGTTATTCATAAAGGCAGCTGCTGTAGTGTGCAGCAGTGTGAGGGAGAATTCCAGTGGAGCCTCTCTCTGGTCACACAGCCTGTGTGGACCGCCATCAGTCGATTACCTTTGAACATAACACACCTCCAAATACTGGTCGATGTCTCACAGGTCATTCAAATTTAGAAGACACAAACATTGGGAACTTAGCAGCATAAGAGTACAGGCCAACCCATGGCTTAAAGGAGCAAATGAACAATAATATCTGAATCATAGGCATTATTAGGGCTTTGTCCATCGGTATTGCAGTAGCAAAGAACTTTTCAAAGTGTGGGTCATCTTCAGAAGCCTGTTTACACAAAGCTAAAAACTGTGATCGCAGCAGAGTAGTGTGTACTTTTAGCTCTGTAAATGACAAGGCAGCTGTAGCGTCATATCATGTGGAACTATGCAGAGCTGAAGCAGGTAAATCTCACAACATTCGTGACACAAATAAATGGAACATTAAGTATTGCATCAGCATAAAGTACAAAGAAATAATAGTAATAAAGTATTGTTGAGGGCCGGGGTATGGTTGTTGATTTGCTCTCTGAAGGAGGGCAGCTTCGAAAACCGCTGCTGTAGAATAATGAACAGCTTCATTGTGTTACGTTACTGATTGAAGTAGGTATTTTACCATTATTATCTATGGTACATTAATTAACATTATCATTAATATCTATGATACATTTAGAAACAACTTTACTTTGCCACAGTCCTGTAAAAATATATTATAAATATAATATACAGAAAACAAAATATCTTTTAAAACTTTTCCCTTCTTCTTGACCTTCTTACATCTACAAATGCAATAACCAACAACATATCACTTTGATGCACCATCCCATAACATGCAGACAGCACCAGTTGGTTATTAAAATGATGTGTGGTAAAAGTTATAGGTTGTTTTGCATGTATATTTTCATTAAGGTTATTTATGCAACTTACCCTAACCCCAAACATAAAATACAATGCTGTTTTAGGTCAGTTAGGATTAGCAAAAATGTGCCTGTTTACTACATTTATACCAATCAATTACCCAGAGATTGGACCAGTTTTTCTTTGGTTCTGAATGGGACCTGTCTGCTGTAGCTTCACATATGACCATCTAATTCTGGGTATGTATAGATAATGAATGGCTGGAAGGACAGATCTTGTTTTTAACAAGCAGGTAACATACTAGAAAGCCTATATTGCATGCATCACAATTAGCTTTGTATTTAATTTGGTGGCATGCTGAGGGAACACCCATTGGGGCCATATTTTAACTTCCTCATTTACTGAAGTATTGAATATTTCTACATGTTTCCTCATGTGGTCCTTTATTTTGTGAAGTGCACTAGTTCATTCTGCAGTAAAACATCCCTACAACATGATACTGCCACTCCTTTGGTGTTTGCAAACTTTTCTATTGTTAATGTTTAACAATACATTGGTCATTGTTGATTTGGTTTTAGTTTTCATCAGACCATAGGATATATCTCCAGAGATTGACATGTTTGCAGTTTCAAACATTCTGGTTTTTTTTTTTATGTTTTTAGATCAATGCATTCTCACTCTCCAGGTGCTTCTGAGGACTTGTTTTACTGTGAAAAAAGAGACTGAAGCTCTGAAAAACCTATGGACTCAGAATGGAGTTTAAAGTATTTTATTCTGGAGATGTAAAGACTCACTAGAGTGGCCCGGAAATTCCGTCACGACAAGTGCCTGAAAAATAGAGTGTTTTATTAAAAAAGAAAGACAGCAGCAACAGCACACTGGATCATCAGCTGTAGCACTGCAAAGGGCAGGGGAGAGATTGGTGATCTGAGAAACACTTCAAATGAATCCATTAGTGTGTGGGATAAACACACTAACCTGATCTGCCAATCAGCTTTGGTACTGATCGGCTGAGAGGCGATGAATGAAGCAACGCTGATGGAAGGGTCAGGGGTGAGAACCCGGGAAAGAAGATCGCTGATGCATAGAGACGCTCCTGTAATCTGCTTTGGTCCATGATGACTTGCTAACCCCCCCATATCGTTCAGCACATGCACAATTCCTCATCCAAATCCTGGGTCAGACGGGCAGTGCAGTGGTCATTCACAAAGAGGCACAGAGAAGAGGAATTATTTGCAGGAGCAGGCGTGAGTGGGAAATCCGTAAGACATGTGTGGGTCGAGGACCAGATAGACAAACAGTGACAATCAGACAAGGGCAAGGCAAAGGGGGCAACCAAGGGAACAAGAGCAAGATCACAATGATAAGGATGAGAGTGCTGGAAGACTACTTGCATAATGTGTTTGATAATCTGGCAGCATGAGTGTGTCTGAGTGAGGCTTAAGAAGGGGAATAATCAGGGAAGCAGCACAGATGTACAGAGTAAATGGTAATGAGGATGGAACATGGCTTGGATCGGCTCAGAGACAAAAGACACAAGGCAGATTGTGAATATCACAGGAGAGATGTCTCTACATAATAATAATAATAATACATTTTATTTATAACGCACCTTACATTTCAAAGAAAGCTCAAAGTGCTACAGAGACGAAAATAGATTGTAGAGCTTACAGTAGTGGTCAACAGACTGGAGGTCAGGGGACTGAAAGGAGGGAGAGCTGGTTAATCAACCATTTCAGAGAGCAGTGAGGAGATGTGAGATTGGCTGGAAAGTCTTTATATCTTATTTGGTTCCAGAGTTTGTAGGTCCGGTGGATGGGTGCTATACCCAATTGGGGCTAAAGTTTGCAGATCCAAAAAGACTCAAGTATCTTGAGGTGCTCTGAAAGGTGGCAAGGAGATCTTGAGAGAACACCAGAAGGTTGAAGCCAGCAAGGAAAGACAGCAGTTGATCACTTGACATCTTCAGATTTCCTACTTGATATCCTCCCTTTGCATCCCTTAAAGGAAACATTTCGCATTATTGGGCCCAGTATTCTTGACTTGATAAACTGTTCCTAATCATGTTTGCTCTGTACCAGCTGCTTTCAAGCACACTGTAGTGTAAACTGTTATTAAAAAGAAAAATCTTGAAGAAAATAATTTCTACATGCAGGCCTTCATCTGAAGTCCCTTGCATGATTAAAATATTGAAAAAGGGTTATCTTCAGCCAACTCCAGATGTTTTGGTGGTGTTATGATGTTTGTGAAGAGTTTTGGTCTTTTTCTTTTATTAAGGTTGTTGGCACTAGTGCCCATTATAATTACCTTTGCAGGAAGAGGGGCAGAGAGAAGAGGAAGACATGCAGGAATCACACCCGTGACAGCGGTTTTGAGGACAGTAGCCTTTGTATATAATAATGATCAACATGAGAAGGCCACATTCACATGCTGATGATGGCATGCTACTGGACTGTAGTTATAGCTGCCCTGGGGCAGTCTGATAGAAGGAAGGGTTCTTCTTTTAGATCCATCTAAAAAGAAGCTGTAGTGGCTAATTTGCTAGTGGGGAAAGATTCTACTGTTTTTGTCTAGATGAACTTTTTTATTATCTTAGCTTAATTTTTAGAACGCTTTTCCATCTGGAGAAGTGTTTAGTCCAAGGACACAAACAACGAAGGCAGGCAGACTGGGAATCAAGCCGGCAATCCACTGATTGCAGAGCAAACTCCCACCACTGTTGTCACCATTGCCCACCATCTAAGATCTGCAGTAGCACTGAGATGGTACTTTCAGGAGTTTTATTGATCTTTTATATGTTTCCTGGGTTTGTTTTATAGATATAGCTGCTGCTGACCAGTTGATCACAATGTTCCTTTGTACAGATTTCAACATAAAAGTCTCAAAGTTACTGTCAAGGCATGTATTTTATCTTATTTATCAGAAAAATCTTTTTCTATTTCTATACGAAAGTAAATATCTTCTTCTCCCCCCAGCTGTTACCCAAATGTTCCATCTTACAGGTCCTCTTCTGTGTTCATTTTACATATGGGATTAATATTTAGGAAGTAATTTCATTATTATATCATTATCATGTTGATTCAAATTCAAATTTAATTTTAATTAATTTTAATTCAGATTTATTTTACTTTTAATTTGACAATATTTGCCCCACTGCAGTCTACTGTATTTTCTTCAAAAAGTAAAAATAAATAAAAAAATAATAAAATCACTCATAAAAAGTCCTTCTATTTGGAAATTACACTCCCATAGAAGAACTAACTGATTTCCTGATTCTTGATCCTCATCTCATTGTTTATTTTCTGTCAGAAGAGATCTTGGAGTGTTTTAGATAATTATTTTAAAGTAGATAAGAAAGTCAAGACCAGATTGATCAGTTATTTCAAATCTCTAGAGTAAAACCTTTTCTTCAGTTAGAAGTCTTTGAAAATCCTATTTATAGTATCATTACCTCTAGATTGGTCTGCTGCATTGGTCTTTATATTGGCACTGAACAATCATCTCATCCATGGTTAAAGTTGCTACAAAATGCCATGGAATGTTTGCAGACTGTCAGAAGTCATGACTGTATCACCCCAGTTGTGGCTAATTAGTAGTGGCTGCTTAAGTTTTTTCCAACAGTCAGCCATTGTTTGAACCAGCTTACCCTTGCAGTATTGTGGGGTAAGCTGGGCGAGGGTGTGGAGGGGAGAGCAATATCAAGTTTAATACTGACTTTAAAATTCTTTTACTTGCTTTTAATGTCTTACATGGTTTGGCATTCATCTATTTAGCTGCTCAAGCCATATATTCTCAAAGGAACATTGGGATCATTTGACCAGAAGCTTTTAGTGCAGCCTAGGTCTAAATCTTAGAATAAAGGGAATTTTGTAAAGGCAACCCCTAAATTCAGTACAGCCTGTAACTTGATATTTGTACTGAAGAGTCCATATGTCTTTTAGATCCTCTTGAAAACATATCTTTTCATGTTTGTTTTTAACTCCAGTTCAGTTTGAGTTCCTTCTGGTGTTTTATACTGCATTGTCTGCTTATTATGGTGCTTTTATTTCTAGTTTATTTTCTCTAATTTTCATTGATCATGCTTTATTTTGTTTTGTCTTTTTTAATCTCTAATGCATTTAATTTTTGAAGAACATTGGCCATCTTTGTTATTTTTAAATGTGCTATTTAAAAGACGGTGTATGTAAATATCTGATTTCAACTATTGATGAAAGAGAGCAAAAACAACACAGCCACTTAGTGTTTACCCAATTTAGTATAGGCTATTTGAACTGAAACTGTAACAAGTCCATGTTACTATTTATGCCACAATGTAAATAAAACAATTTAGACATAATAGCTGCGACAGTTTAAAAATTAACTATTATTTTTTTGCACACAGATATGACCCAATTTTTCACAGATATTTTTCAAAACCAGTTAGTCCCGAAGCAGACGCTGTTCTTGTTTATGCTAATAATAAAGGATTAATGACAGACAGCGGCAGGCTTGGCTGTAGAATAGATTCTCCCTCCATTGTAGACTGATAGGGTTCTTGGCTCTGGTACAAGAAAGAACATTTGTCGTGGAGCCTTTGCAAAAATAGCTCCGGAGTGACTGGAGACTGGCTGTGCGGAGGGATACAATAGTTCTGCGGTTTGTGAATCCCTAGCAGCGGAGAAATACTAGCTAGCATGGATTTGGTGCGGTTCAGTGTTCCACTGTTTTTTTTTTCACCCTCAAAGAGAAGAGACTAACGCTTGAGCGGGTGGAGATTGCTATTCTATTAAATCCCCACGTTCGGGTTTTCAGGTTTTACTACCGAACAACTTTCTTTATCTTTTTTTCTTTTTTACCGTTGGATTCTTAGTAGCCACTTTAATGTCATAAATGACACGTCTGTGAGGTCGTCCTTGTTGGGAAGTTTTCCGAGGGGGGTTCGACCAGCAAAAGGCCATGGCAGTCGAGGCTCGGCCGGAGCTGGTCGGAAAACGGTTCCTCTGTGTCAGCGGGGACGAGCCACCTGAAATCGGCGATATTGTTCGGTTGCCATGGAGGTCCGGGGTAATACGAGCCGTCAGCAACCGTGACAGCACCAATTCCGACCTGACGGTAAGGAATGTGGGGATTTTTTTTTATCCTGCCCTGTGGTAAATTACATGAAACACAAATGGGAAAATCTGTGGTTCCTGGCGAGGCAGCGAGGTGCTCTGGTAGGATTGCCAAGCTGAAAGATTTTTCTTGCTTTGTTCCCATAGATACTAGACCCGAGACTCAACATCTTGTATCCCGTATTGTTTTGTGTATTTTCGCTGCTCTGTGTGTAGATGTGCCCGTTACTGACTGCACAAGAAGCCAGTCAGGCTGCCAGCAAGGGGATATGGAAAGCAAACAGCTAGCTGCGGACAGACAGTTCTCTGCATATTTACATGGAAGTCCTCAGAGTTTTGCAGCCCATGTAACATTTTCTGTGGCCACATCAAACCTGCGTGTTCCCATACTTGCTTCGTGAAAAGAATCTTTAAACCGCAGCGGGCTATCAGGTGGTAGGTGTATAATCAATTAGTGCAGCCAAACAGCTGGCAGCTCTTGTTGGTGCTGCATTTGTTTAAACATGTGGAGGAATTTTACTCCCCAGCAGCTAAATGTTTTAATCTGTTGTACACTGCAAATCAGCTGACGGTGGTGAGCTTAGCTTTTCAGTGTTTCTCTCGCCTTACAGACTTAAGGTTGAACTAATCCCCATTAGCTCTTGGTTACACAGTGTTGGTAATTTATTCATTTGTTTATTTGTTAATTTTCCCCCCTACTGCCTGTCCTAAAAATAAGCTCAAAGTGTTAGAAAAGACTATATATTTATATAAAGGTGCGCTGTAGCTCAAACAATAGCCAGTTACTCATGGTGTGGAGAATTGTTCAGATTTTAAAGGGAACATGCTGCCAAATGATGTGCCACTGAGCAGCAGCAGGAATCTGTTTTTGTTTCTGACCCTCGGATGCAATTATAAAAAGACATATTTTTCACAACTGGTGCCAACGACGGCAATACAACTATACAAAAAAAATATGTCTTGACAAGCCCTTGGCTAAGTGCACAGGATTTTTTCCCCACAGTACACACTGTACAGTATGCCTATGCTCAGTTTTCTTTTGTTCCCAGACACCTTCTGTCTGCCTGTGCAGATAACTGGGCAGAGCCTAGCACAGGTCTGATTTGATCATTTCGCATATTCTCTTTGTGTGCATGTTTTGCTGATTGAGGATAGCCTCTCAGGATATGTTATCTCTTCTAACAGAAATCAGCTGCTACTGTCAGAGGTTTGTGCTAGAGTTATTCTTTGTGTCTGAAGTAATGGGTAAGACATCAGCTATAGTTTGTTTCTCATGTGTTCACTAGCATACATTCAAGCTTAAAAGTAGGACAATGTTTGTATCACAAGTTCTTGTGTTTTGTTGTTGAGTGCTTCTGCAGCTTTCCAAATGAAAAGTTGGAAAGCTGGAAAGACTTTTAAAGCCACAGGATCAAAATTTGGTTATTTTGAATCTAGATAAAAATATTTCATATTTTGTGTTTACATGCATCATAGGGAGTAGCATAGGTTCATGAATTAATTAGTGTTGCACTGCTAAAGACTCCTCAGAGTGATGATTCAATGAACTGCATTGAAATATGCATATGATCCAGCAAGTTTCCTGGTAGCTGAAGCTTCAGCAGGAGTCAGACTCTGGTTTCATCCATACTATGGTGTTCAGTCATTTTAAAAAGATGAAAAATTTAAATGTGAATTTAAGCTGTCAGAATTTTGTCAACTTTTTGTCAGGTTGTCATTGTCATACAACTGCATTGCCCATGCTTTCTGACCCTATTAATTGTCAGTTCAGTAACGTTCCTGAGTAGAGAAAAAGTAAAACCACTTAAGGCCTTATTTCACCTGTTTTTCTATGCTTTCTGTATTTTTTACCTTAGAGTAAGATGTTGACACTAGCTGAATAGTTGGTGCACTAGTTTTGAAGAATGAATGAACATATCTGTCAGAGGGAATCAGTCACTGGGATCGCAGTATAACTGGATAACTGGAGTATTAGCAATAAAACCTGAGCGTTTGAGCAGCTGACTGACGAGCCATCTCAGAGGTTCGTATTTATTGAACCTCTGAGATGTAGGCTTTGATACAAGTTGGGAAGGCACTTTTGTGTCGTTATGTTTAGAAGCTTCTGTTTATTGTAATTGATCATTTGTATCAATGTAATAAACAAGCAATACAGTTGAGTCTCTCAGATCAGTGCTGGTATTCAAAGCATTTTCCTAAGCTCTCTCCTTTATGACTACAAATCTAATTGTTCTTTTCATTAAATGAAGCATTTGTAACTTAATTTATTTGATGACTTTGCTGTTGGCTAACTAGTTAAGAGCTCCATGTCTTTTGCCCCCATGTTCCTCCCTAGTTTATGTTTGTTTTGATGACAAAATGACTTGGCTACGACTGCAACTGTTCACAGCATGTTTGTCTTCGAACATAGATTTGTGGGGCATTTCTGAACTAAATATGGAATAGGTTTTGAAGGCAGATGAATTCATGCTCCGGCATCTTAAGACATGACAAATATTGATCAGTTTGTTGACATTCACGCAATTCCTTATTGTTCTGACCAACTCTCGACAGTACAGTGTTTCTGCTCATTTTTAATAAAAATGGAAGCAAGCTGACATAAAAAATTTTATGCAGACGCTAAGGTAAAAATATCCAGACCCACACACACTTCTCAATGTGCTAGCAACAAAGTTGTGTCTTCCTGTGACAGTTTCCATATATGGTGAAGGTGTTTTCCTAATCACTCAGCAATATATTAGATTCGTGTTCATATTGTTTCTTCTTGTACATTTATATTTATTTTGTGGTGAAAGCAAATGCTAGAAGATCTTTAAACAACTCAAAATATGAAGTGGTAAATGGGGGGGAAAAAATGAACAAGCAACAAATTTGTTTATGTTGTGCATTACTTTACAACTCTAACATCCATCTGTGTTTAGGAGATGGCATGGTAGTCACATTTTACAGTTGCATTGCCTGTTATGTAATCACATTATTCATTGATCAGTTCAAAGTCTAAAGAGAAATGTAAGGTCAGACAGTAGAACTTTCACTATCGATCAAAGTGCTTCAAATATTAATCTGATGCTTATATTTTTTGTGTTTTAATTGCGCATTACATATGTAAAGTACAATAAAAGTGTAATTTCATGTATATGAGAACTTTAGAATAGATTTCTGCAAGAGGTGTACCAATCATAATCGGTTGATTTTCATGAAAAAGTGCATGATTGGTGATCGCCGATCAGATAGTCTCTGGGGAAAAAGTACAGTAAATTCCGGGCTATAGAGCGCACCTGATTATAAGCCGCACCCAACAAATTTCAAAAAAACAAAAAAAAAAAAACATTTTGTACACGCATAAGCCACACCTGTCTATAAGCCGCATATGCATACATACAAATGGTACGCAGAAAGAGTTTTCAAAGTTTTAGTAATATACCTTAGCTTTTCTTTCCAAACAGTGCCTGTGACGCGGCAGTAACACAGCAGCAACACTGTAGTAACACAGCACTAACATTAATGGTTAAAAAAAAACATACCGGTAAAAGTCACTGAGAGCCGTCTTCATCTTCCTCCTGTTCACTGAGACGTGCTAAGTTACATTAAACTTGCGTCTTTCTCTACACATATATTCCCCCTGTCTCACTCTTACCTTTTCTGCTCGAGCGCCCCTGGCAGCCGTTAGAAAAAAATGC
>CAEGAG010039587.1:0-48920 GCA_903067065.1 Brachyrhaphis terrabensis
GTTAGGTTTAGGGCAAAACTTAGGGTTAGGCATAAGGTAAAACTCATCGCGTCAAAATAGGATGCGAAGGGGGTACCGAACGCGTCAACATGTGACGCCGAGGGAATGACCAAGCGTCAATATATGACGAGTTGGGAGTGAGAATGGGTTGGCTGGTGGGTCTGTGCTGTGTTTGTTTTCAACCATACTAATAGGCTATGTTTAATGAAGGAAAAAAGTTAGTTTTAACATGCAAAATTAAAAGTGGGCGTTTTATGAACTGCCTCAAATTAATGTGAAACTGTGAACTTTTCAGATTTCTGATTGTCAAAGACATTTAAAAGAATAAATAAGTCCTTCCCTTTTGCAATATTGTGTGTTTTGGACTGTCACATAAACTTCCAGCATTGGTATACGATAAACTTTCACAATGTGACAAAAAGAATGTGAGAAGGTTTAAAATGGTGTGAATGATTTCGCAAGGCATTTCAGAAGCTGTTCTTCTTTCCACGTCATTCTGGGCCCCCGACTCGAGATTCCTCCTCCTCAACGCCCGTGCAGTCATGACCTAAATGTCATTACAAGTCAAGTGTACTACATTTTTCTGCACTTCTGAGTATAACTGGTGCAAATCCAGACGCCTGACCTTTAGAAATTCACATAAGCTGTACAATCTTTGCACAGGAGAAAGCTCTCGGTGAAAGAGCGGCCGAAGGTGGGGGGAGGCGGGGTGCTGCTTAGAAAAACGACCACCTGAGACAGAGGGATCCTCTGTGTGGCCCCGGTGAAAGGACAACAGAGGTGTAATGAGGACCGTGATAGACATCGGGCTGGTGTCACGTAACATCACTGGAGAGGCTGGGAGAATAAGAAAAAAATTTAAAAAAAAGCTTTCAGACAAAGAGCGGTGCAGGGAAATGCAGATCCTACGCCTGCTCTGGTTTATTCCCCTTTGCGTCCCGTCCGTGACGCCGCCTGAGAGAAGCGAAGCAGTCCAACGGCACGCTGCAATGCTGTTCCTAACAACCGGGTTTGCAGGGATGACAGCGCCAGGCGACGTGGCGGTGCAGCTACCTGACAGGAGCTGGTGAAACATGAGATTCTGCCACATTCCCTGTGTACAAACAAGACAGGGCTGCAAAGAAGGGAGGAATGTGTACCGTGTAACAACTCTTCCTCTGTTTTCAGTTTCTGTGTGTGTGATTCTGAAAACCTTCCCTTTGCTTATCTCGTATGGTCAAAACAGCTTTTTCCTTGAGGACAAAAGGACAGGGTGAGTAGGTTGGAATGCACAAAGGAAAAGACGTACATACAAAACGCTGAGAAGGTGCCCATGTGTCAGTTTAGACCCTGATGGTAAATATTCTGGCAGGACGAGTTAACAAAATGACTGGGCACTTTTCACTTTTTCAAGCATGACAAGATAAGAAGTTCTTTGTGTTCTAAGTAGTTTGGAACCAAACACCCTAATCAGTATTGTTTTTTTACAAAATTATAATTTGCCAGTGATCTGCTGCTACTTTAGTTAGAACATAGATAAGCAGTGTAAGGTATCTGTCTCTGCTGTCTATGTAACAATATATCCAGCTCACAGAATGAGACGATAAAGACAAAGGCCTTTGGAAATCAACCCAAAGTTTTCCTTTCATCAAAAAAAGAAAAACATTTCATGAAAGTTTATAGCATTTAAGCAAGTCACTATGTTCACCTCAGTTGTTATATTATATATAAATATATATATCAAATACAACTTAAAAGCCATGGGAGATTCACAGATTTCTCAAACAGGCATAAAAAAATCTAATCAATAGGTACAAATTTTGCCAGATGGTTAATTGTCCCAGAACATATTTCGATAAACGATAATACTGTAGTTTTGAGGCAATTTTCAAGAAAATAATGGAAGAATACTGTAACAACACGTAGATCAATAAACTTTAAATTCTAATAAACATTTAGACATTGGAACTGGAAGACATGGTAAATATCCAAAATAAACAAACAACAAATAAAATGAATTCTGAAGACCGGTTTTGGTAGAAAGAGAGGGAAAAAAAGAATAATGATAAATCGAGCAAGTGAAAATTGTTGCGTTTGTTTTAGTTTATCGTGTGATTAGTTGATTTATTGTTTATTGTGACAGGCCTACAAATACAAATACTCCAGGTGTGTTTTTGATGAAGGAATAACATTATAAATTGATGCAAAGCTAAAACAAAAAGTCAGTTTTACATATTACTGCCCCCTTAATAAAGGCTCACCTGTACTTCACAAACATGATAAAGATTTAATAAATCCCCAACTGTATTTCAAAGAATGTGCGTTAGCTTAGCACCAAAAGCTGCTTAGCAGTTGCCAACATTAGCATTGTTAGCGGCTAATGGCTAGCTAGTTGCGGTATTTTCACAGTGGTTACAAATTGATCAAGAACTACTTATAGTCTTTTATTAAGGTAAGATTCTCAAACATTCATAGGTACTGGTAGATTTAACTGCACCAAATATGCAGGAACAGTTTAAATATTGGTGGCTGGATTTTGTGAAAAAGCAGCAATGGAAACTATTAGTGGAAATCACAGATGTCATTATCTAAAGGTTGCCACCACACAGTCACGAGTTGAGGTTGAAAATCTGTTGTCGTTGCATATTTCCTCAAGAGAAATATGAGAGTGAACCGTTGGGTTTTTGAATCAATTTCACATTAATGCTGACCTGGTTGGATTTTATTGTTCCTAACCTGTCTCTGAACCCTGCAGTTGCTGTGGATGGAGATCTGTGTTTCCACTTCAGGGTGATGCTCCTCCTGGAAGACGAGCGGCTCGGCGTCAGGGGATGTAATTAGTCTAGCATACAGACAACTCTCAGTAACTGGACTTGGTGGCTCAAAAAACCGTTCTTGGTATGAAGTCCAGAACTCCTAGGTGACACGGATTTAAAGACCGTTCCCATACCAGAGATATTCGTTCTTATTAGTTGTTTTGTTTTTTTTATTTAAAAAAATAAAGCAGTGATTAATATTATGGGTACCATGGTAGTGGCAAATAACACCAAAATGTCTAAAACAAGACCTTGCCATGAACCTCTGAGCAGTTACTTTCTCTTCCCAGGCACCAGGTTGCTCTCAGTGTAATGGAATAATATCTTGATGCGACTCAATGACATCCGGACTCATTTCACCTCTTTTTGTACGCTCTGCTGTTGTTTAAAAGTCTTAAGACTTTCATCTCTCGGCGCTTCAGTGGTACGATTTTAGGTCATGTTTGTGATGATGAATATGTAAATGTTCTGTGTTTACTCTAATAACGCTTATTTGGTTTCGTAGACGGTGGTTGGGAAGCCACAGAGGAGAGGGAGTAACCCCATTACAACGCCGCGCCATAACCATGCAGAGGCCCAGGGGAGGTCATTATGAAGGAGCTGTTTGCTATCTGTAATTAACATACGAAGGGCTGATTACTGCGTTCAGCGGTTAGCCTGGATCCGTGTTTTAACCAGTCCGCAAGATTAAAGGAAAAACCTGAACCAAACAGAACAATCCGTGTTGTTGTTATCGCTCTGCCCACGTTGGGGGTTCAGTTGAACTCGCTGAAAAGAGAAACGACACGATATCCCGATCCGGCTGGTGAGGTGTGTTTGGTTCTGAATGGCAGGAAGACCTGGCAGGAACCAATGTGGGGATTGTGTGTGCTGTCCCGGCGGCGTTCCCCTCGCGTACCCTCGCTGTGACGACCAGCTGCAGAAGCTCGGTCGACTCGCCACGTCTCTCTGTGTGTTTGCAAAGGAAGTATGCATGAATATAGAACAATTCGAGCAGCCGCTTCCTCTGCCGTTTTCAATTCGACGTCACACAGAATGAGAGGATGAAAGCAAAGCGAGTGAGAGATAAGGAAGGAAATCGTGAAAAAAAAAAATTACCACACAGATGAGGAATGTCGGATGCAGCGTGATGGAAAAAGCGTGAGAATGCGGGTGATTACAAAGGAACGAGTTTGATCTGAATATAGAAGTAGATCAGGGAGAGGTCATCTTTAAATGCATTCTTTCTGTTTCATCCCGTTCTCCATGCAAAACAAACATTGATTTTCACCACTTCCCTCTCTATCTGCCCCCGTCGTCTCCAGCGTTTGATAACGCCGTTCCCACCGGGAGACGGCCGCTTTGATTTGTATTCCTGTGGAAAAAAAAACAACTTGAGAATTCATGGGAGGGAACAGGTGTGGAGCTGGCCGCTCTGAGGCAGTTCCCAGGGACAGTCTAATTCAGCTGTTGTAGGCAGCGGGCGAGTGTTCAAACAAATGCCATCTTTGGTTATCAGGGCCCTGCCTCATTCCTCCATGTGTCAATTTCTTGCCAAGTGCTTTGCATGGAACTTTGATTTCACGGGCTGCAGGCCGGATTTCTAAATAGACAGGTGGCTCCATTCACATTCATATCATCAGGTGGAGTAAAACCTTGCTGCTTAGGACTATGAAATTTTACAATTTTGCTGTGGATGATGAAGCTGGTTCAAATAATGGCATTTAACTTCAGTAGCAATGATTTCATGTACTGTATTACCAGAGGTTTTTGTTTATCGCTCTAAATTATTGAATGTATCTGTACCAACGAAGCTGAAGTTGGTTTCCGATTGCAACTTCTGATTCGGGAAAATGGCTAAAGGGCGATTACCACTAATTTTTCACCACCTTCAGCATCTTTAATTTACTGTATTTAAAAAAATAAAAAAAACCTACAACACCTAGACTCTTCAAACCTGGAATAGATTATTCTCGGCTAAAAGCAGAATATTTAAAACCAAGTGTGGAATTTGTGAAACCTTTATGTGATTTGTGAAACTTTAGTAAAGGACGATTTCAGCCTTCTCTTTGCATCTGGACAATGGAAGAACTGAACTCCTCTTTCTGACATTTTCATTTTTTTGCCATCATATCCAGTTTTAGCTTTTTGTTTTCTCTCATAAAAGATGCTCAAGATAGTGAAAAATTGGGTGAAACTGGCATTTATTGAAGTTTCACAAATCAGACAAATGTTTCACAAATTACATTTGTTTTTAAATATTCTGATATTAGTTGACGATAAGCTAGCCCAGGTTTGAAGAGTCTAGGTGTTGTAGTTTTTAACGACGAAAGACGCTGAAGGTAATGAAAAATTAGGTGGAAACACCCTTTAGGCATTTCCCAAATCAGAAGCTGCAAATGGGAACCAACTTCAGCTTTGTGATGTACCAGGAGTGCAAAACAAGTCGTAAGCTTTCTCCAGACGGAAAGATAAGGCATTGGCAATCCAGAATAGACCATATTTTTTGGAGTGACAAGTCATAACTCTATTAGGAGGTCCAATGGTCAGAAAGTCTTTTTCAGGCAGTTGCCAAGAGAAGTTGACTGGGTTGTGTGAGTGCAAAGTTGAGAAGAGAAGGAATTATTATGTGGAGCAGTGTTTCAGGAGTTGAGCCAAGTTCCTTTAGTTCCAGTGAAAGTAAAGACTCTCACATGACGGGGTTCACTTCACTGCGGAGGTTCACGCCAACTATAAGCAGACTCAACATCAGACTGTTTTGTACGCGACGCGGAGAGTTGGCGCAACTAGTCGCTAGAAACTGGGTTAGATTCCCAAGGAGTTCATCTAACTTGTTAGCATCCATTCAGATTGTGGGATATTAAAGAATTTGCCATGAGAAATGAAGGCAATGCAGGCGTATTCAGCCATGACTTCTCAACCGTCCGCTGACGATCTGCACAGAGCAAGGAGGAGCCGTGATGGAATGGCTTCCTGAAGGCGGAGTTTCAGAAAGATTAGGCATTTATGAAGAGACAGAAGCCCAATTTTAAGATGCTAAATTGCTAAGTAAAATTTCTTTGAAGTAATATGCAATATATGTAGCATTTTTTAACAACTGAAGTTATCATGGTTACTTGATTGTGCTATAAAATGCCACTATGTGGACGGAAAACACTTCATACTCCCGCTTCAATACTGCAGCACTTAAAATATGCACCATCATACCACTGCATGCTGTGTAGTGTGTAAATAGCTTGTATGAAGCACAGACAAGGATTTTTGGCTTACCGGTGTTGCCTGTTAATTTAACGTAGCAACCAGTTGCCAGAGTTTCCTGCTGTTCGGCGTGCAACACGCCAAACCCCCGACAAACACGCCTCACCAGCTGGTCAGCGCCCGTTTCAACAGAAGTAATTTAGAAATAGTAAATACTTTCCGTTTTGCTAACCGATATGTAACGGCGCACACACACATATGGATGCACACACTCTCTTTATGCAACAGAAATAATAAATGAAAGAGCCCGAGGCTGTTTCACTGCATCAACCCAGGGAGGAGCAGGTTTGAAGCTCTGCAGGTTTGAGATGTTAATATTTTCCAGGTTGAATGGAGGCATAACAGAGATCCAGCCTAGAGTTCACTGCACTCTCTGGAGAATTCTGTTCCTCATCCAAAAGGTTCTGAGGCTCATTTAGAACCCAAGGGGATCCAGACGAGCAGGAAAGAATGAAGAGAAGTTTTCTTCTCTTTTTTTTGTAATAAATTAGACTTTTCTTCTGCATCGCTTCAAAGCTAGCCGGATGAAGGCGATAGATTTATTTATTTCTATGCGGTAAGGAAGAACACGTCTCCTTCATCCCAGGGAAGTTTTTTTTTTCTACCCACAGGTGCGCAGCAGAAGTTGCATATTAACAAAGAAGACAATTGCTGACTGTTGATCGAGGGATTCACACCGAGCTTCAGGGCGTTGGCGTCTTTCATCAGACTGCTGATCCAGTCGGAACGCACAAACTCAGGGATTCACACTCATACACCAAAAGCAGAGGGCAGTCTTGTTTTTTTTTTTTTTTCCCCTCTCCGTCTTCCATTGTTCTGCTCCCGTAGCTTCATCAGCATTTTCTCCCCGCCCGTTTGAAAGCAGGGGATTATGCAAGAGAGGCAGCATCAGATGATAGGTGGCTCATTCCCTTCCCCTCAGTACCACCCCCGCTTCCCCTCGTCTTTAAGTCTCTCAACTGCTGAGCATGTAAATCCGCATCGCCTGTAAGAAAACCGCCTCTCAACAGTCGAGTCACTTACTGACAGGCAGCACCGTCAGCACACAAAACACTCTCGCACTCAAATATTTTACCAAGTCAAGGTCAATCAGACGTATACATCGGTCCCAACGACGTGTGTGAGAGCAGGCGAAGCGATGAGTAACGGAACATTTCGGGGAGATTTCAGGGAACGCTTGTCGGACTTTACTGCTCAGCAGCAGCGTTGGAGCCCCTGTACGGTTTCCCCTGAGCGAAAGACGGCAGTGAAAAATCAGACGAGAGCTCAGTTCTAAGAATCTACAGTAAGGCAAGAAGAAAGGAGATGATGATGACAATATTTTGTTTCATTGGGGCGACTGAAGACAACACCAAATCTCAATTCCTAACATGTTGGTATTAAACTGAACTTATGCTGGGACGTTTTGTTGGAAACCAAATAAGACTTGATCGCTTTACGACACATTTTTTTCTTGCAGGTTGTTTTCAATAAACAGACGTGCGACTAACAAAAATATTTTACTAATAAAAATCAGAAAGGTGCAGTGTGTGCGTAAAATGTATTCAGTCTCAACGACTCGATAAATTCTCCAATCATGTTTTGCTATGTTTAAAGCTGCGAGTGTTTTGGGTTTGTGCCTCTACCAATTTTTTATTTGGATATTTTTGGCCATTGATGTTAGCACCAGCTCAATTTAGTATTTGGCAACTTCTGAATGTAGATCATTGTGATGGATTTTATGGAGGGAATTCAGGGTAAAAATGTAGAGTTTACCCATAGAATCACTTTGGTTTGGTCTAATATCTTAATGCAACACCTGAAGGCTTGTGGTTGTAGATCGACATTATAGACACTTTTTGAAAGGGCTGCAACTTCTGCATGAAAAGTGTCTTTAAATAACTGTCAACACATGATGGTCTCCCACAGGATTATCTAACAAAAATCAATCCGAATCAAAACCTTTGATGCACTCTCCTTCATTGACCCGCGTCAGAACTTGTGGAGACGAGTGAAGTTGGTTTTATTGACGACCTGGGATCTTATGCGCAGTGCCCCAGAAACCCATCTGATGCTGTCGCGCTAACGCACATTGATTATCGGGTGCCAGTGAGTGAACTGTCTCTGAACCTTTGTGTCTCCTCTGAGGCTATGAGTCTTCTTTTGAGTCACGGTGCCATGTTTCCTTTTATTCTCTCTCTCTTGACAGGAAGTCACGCTGTCCTTTTAGCTGATGAAATGTCCCGATCTCTGGGCTTTTCTTTTTCTTTTTTTTCTTTTAAAAAAAGGATCCGCTCCCGTATCTTTCCCATTCCGATGAATGTTCTGATCTGGAGATTAAAGTTTGGGCAAAGATGTTTTATGGCCACGCAGCTCACAGCAATCGTCCGACCAAACAACAACTATTCTTACATTAATATTTCATTGAGGATTTCACATTGGATTAAAAAGAACTCCCATTATTCTTGACTATTGATCTTTTCCTTATGTGGTGAGTAAGTACCGTCAGCCTTGATTTCCCATTATGGAATCAGGGTCAGCTCCCCTGACGACATTTCCTGGCACGCTGTGATTAGCGATTGTTTGCTTTGAACCTATTAACAAGATGATGCGGGGACCGTGGTTCCATCGACTGACCTGTTGATAATCCCCTTGCACTGCCAATAAATCATTAACTGCATTTGCCTGGCCTATGAAAGCAGATCCCCTCTTACATCATTGGCATGTGGCGATACAGTTTGCCCTCGTTTAATAAGCCCGTTACAGTTTACTGTGCAATGAAAAGGCGGTGATGCTGTAATTTGCTCTACATTAATGCCTTCACTTCATTTTATTATTCTGTACAATGACCCAGCATGGTGGGCAACCTCCTGGTTTGTGTTAGGTTAAGGAAGATTATGCCTCCATGCAGCTTTATATGTCACGTTTAATCGATTAAGATCTTAAAATAATTTGATTATCAAACAAGTAAATATAAAAAGTACCGTTTTCAAATGATGATTTAATCTAACCAACTTGGTTCCAGTTGTAAACTACGTCTAATAACTAGCAGCAGTGGCGGCTATCAAGTATGTGCAATAACTGCCAAATTTTCACGTCGCTGTGGAGGGATTTTTGGCTGACTTTCTTTGGAAAACTGATTTAAATTCATCAAATTTGTGGATTATTTAAGTGTAACTGACTTGCCTAAGGTCACAACACAGCATCTCGACTGAATTTAATTCAAGAATTATGATCCTCCTGCATAACCCGAGTGCAGGTGAACTTAAGGTTGTGGACGAATTCATGGTTTAATAAATTCTGGAAAGTTGTCCAGATCCTGCAACAGCGGAGCAACATCCCCATTGGTGGAGCTCCAAATCACCACAAACTGCACCTGTTCTTGAATTACTTATGATTGAGGCAAGACGTTTGGCGTTTCAAGATAAATACTTAGATAAGTTGTACTTTATTTAAGTAATGGCCTAAATAATATTTTTGACAAAAGTGATTTTTTTTGGCCTAAATCATCATTTGGCAATAAAAAATTGACTTTGGTCAGTATTTTATGAAGGTAACAATATGTGATTTCTTAATTTTGCAGGTTTGTTTAGTAGTCAGGCTTGACTGTGGCTCATGAAACTGACCAGAACCCATTTGGCTGGTTACCTGCAAGTAAGATTTTCTTCAGTTATAACAAAACATTTTTCCCATAAGTAAATATATCTGTTGGAACTAGCTCTTTAAAATCTAAGTTCAGCAACTATTGCCTTAAAACAAGCTCTGATATCTTGCTGAAAATGTACTTGTAACCTTACCTTATTTCAAGTGTACTAAGATATTTACACAACAAACTAGACTGGGTAAGATTTTATATTTTTGCAGTGAAAAAACTTTGGTCCATCTCCACAGCAGATTATAAAAATCAACTCTCAGCTGCACATTAGCGCAACTTTCATTATTGCTCAGCATCCAGAGAGCAACTAACATGCTAAAGTAATGCTTAGAAGCTCACCAACCAATCTGCCTAGCAACATCTCCAAGTCATGACAAACAACACTGGTGGGAGCCTGCGAGGCTGTGTACATCATCCTGACTCACTGATGTCAGAGGGGAGCTAATTAGCTAAACCACTTGCTATTATGTTAGTCTCAAAAATCTGCTGTAGCTGGTCCACATAATGTAATAGTTCAATAGTTTTTTTTTTCTCCTCTCAACTTAAAACCGGAATGGAAATTTTGAAATCCGGTTGCCACTTTTAGAATGAATTCTGTAACGAAGCAATTAGAATCTGTGGTTTGGAAAAGTTTTAAGACGTTGTGCTTACGATTCAGATTTGCTACAGAACCGTATAGTATTCAGTTCAGACAGTTTCACATTGATGCCCTGTGGGTGTCTGCACACAGTGAGGTGAAGACTTTTTTGGACAACGGCCATGCGGCAATATGGTTAGCAAAGGAGCTACTTCTGTCCAATAAAAACATCAATGGCAGACTGAAATAGAACAGGAAGTCCTAGAATGGACAACAGAAGACCGGTGCAAAGTTATTATCCCTGATGAATCCTCTTTCCGATCTTTTACGACATCTGGAAAATCATTTTGTGCAAAGAACAAAAAGTCGAGCTCGGCCATAAGTTCTCCGTCATGCTAACAGTCAAGGCGTCCTGATAAGATCCATGTGTGGAGTTGCTTCTTATCCAAGTGGCTGGGATCGCTCCCAATTCTGTCCACGATCCCACACCGTCCTGAAATGGTGTGGGATCAACAAGCAACTTCTTTCAACAATGCAGGCACAGCTTTGTGTCAATAAACGGACTTCGACATCAACACGGTGACATTTTGGACCCTAAGGGAGGAAAACCTGTTAGATCCAAACCCCATCGAGACTCTGAGGTGAGTTCTGCAAAAGTTGCTTCACTATCCAGACAAAAATGACTCATATACATATCCAGACAGAACTTTACAACTTAAAGCAGCATTTTCCCTTCTCCCAGTTAGCACTAGAGGAGCTTGATTCTTTACATATAATCTGTCTCACACCATACTGCCACAACATAGTGACAGTTTCAGTATAAAAACATTGAGTTACTGCAGCTTTAAGGGTCAAGGCCATAAATATTGACTCATTCGCAAATAAGAGCCTGTTAAACATTGTTATTGTTTTTCAGAATACAGTAGAAAAACGTCAACCAGGCAGAACGTGGCGTTTGTGTCACGGCCAGAACATTTGGCAGAGGCCGCTTTCTTCAACCGAGAAAAAAACCCCAACTCAAAACGGAGTGAAGGACTGAAGGAACGGATGGGGCCCAGCAGTTTGTTCAACCGTGATAAGAAAAGCTAACAACCTACAATGAGAGACAGAGAGAGACGAGAGATAAAGACCTTTGATGACTTATTCGGTAAAGGGCAGTCTAGAAGGTGGGGGGGGAGAAACTATGGTAACGCATACATTTTTACTGACAAGCGCTTGAAAGTGAGCAGCAGCTGAAAGGGGAGAGGAGATGGGGGGATGCGCGGGGGCCTTCCACTTCTGCAGGTTGTCCACATTATTGTCTTGGCAGAGCAATCTTCTCCAATCTTGGCAGTGCGTAATGGAGGCACAAGAGATACCAGGTGCTGCTCGCTTCTCCATTCAGAGAGGCAGGACCACATGCCAGACTGAATTTGATGAGGCTTTCATTGTTCGGGCCGCACTCGGCCAGGCTACCGCCACGGGGCCCCCGGTGTGTGCAGAGACCCCCAAGGACACGCAGGAGGGGAAAGAAGAAAAAACCCACAAAAAGCACAGACATAAAGGGGGAATGTGTGAGGAAAATAAATAATTTCTTAAGCATAAGGATGGTGGGAAAGGAGGCAAACAAACAAGTCTAGAGTGTCGCGCATCGACAGCTAAAAACTTTGCTGCGTTTTATTGGGATTTTAAATGAGTGATTAACACAAAATAATGCATTATGCTGAAAAGAAATATGGTTTTAAAATCAAAATTAAGGATTGTGGACTCAAATCCAGACTTCCATCAGTCAGGATGGATGACAAGCACATGTTAAGTCTTGCAACACATTTGCATTTTGCATCAGGTCTGGGCTTTCACTGAGCCACTTATTACACGAATGAGCTGAATCTGACCTTACTGTTATGACTCTGACTGGATATTTATAATATGTTTGCCTAGTGGTACACTGTAAAAAACATAAAACCTGACCAAGCAGTTTTAGTCTAGTGCAAATAAGTTAGTACACTTAACGTAAAAGAAAACTTGCATGCAAGATTTCAGGAAAATATACCAAAAGTATTTGTTCCACTAACAGATTTTTTTCACTTAAGATATTTTTCCTACATCACAAGTGACATAATCTGCAAAGTTACTTATGAATTAGTTTCCTCTTCTTTCAAAGACCTGCACAACAAAACACCTCCATAAATAAAGTAAAAAAAATAAATAAAATCTTCAGTTGTCTTTTTGCATAGGAACATTTTCAAATGTCAGGTCTCAATAAAACGATTTGTTATGGATTACGGAGTGATTCATTGCTACTGACGTTGGTGTATTTTCAGTGACGGCCACCGCACACGTAGACACAAAACCACCTGTAGAGACACATAGAGAGGGAATCAAACCAGAGAAGTGGGGACACGGGGAGCAAGAGATCAGCAGATTAATAACCTCCAGTTTTATTAGGAAAACAGTATCATTGTGTCTGGTCATCTGAGCGTGTGAAAACAAGCCAACAGCCGGCCTGCTGCAGAGCTGATTATTGCCCATTATGTTTGTTTGCAGGACTTTGGTGAGACCCAGAAGGATTAGGACTGATTTAGAGACTGAAAGCGAGGATTTGGAGTCATGTGTGCGTGTGGGGGGCGGGGGTGTGCTGGTATACAGAAACCGTTGCTGTAAAAGCGCTTGGCAAACATTAGGGACCCGCCGGAATGACTCCGTTGCTAGCTTGCGCCGGCGATGCAACGGGATAATAAAACCCCTCGCGATTTCGGCCCTGCAGGCCGCGCGGCGCACAACGGAGGACAGGAAGTGAACCCGCTTCGGTTCTTCACAGCGCTTCAGATTACAAGTCACTAAATAAAAGCCGTTCTTTACGGGGGGATAATGGAGAGAGACATTCATCTCTGATGAATGCAATCTCTGATTGCAAAAAAAAAAAAGCGCAACTAAAAACAAGGGTTTTTTAATGTTATTATTTTTAGTAACAGATAGAGTTGTACTGTTAGCGTGCATCGTGCCGCAGCGGCAGAACGGTGAGAATGGATCAGTCTCTGAAGGCTGCCTCCTCCGGGCTCCCACCAGCGATTAGTGAAGAGGCCTTCTCCTACAGGCAGGTCATCTCCAGGAAAGGTGCGAGAAGAATCTATTACCATCACTGTCATATTCCCTCTCTGGGACAATCATATCCTGACCTTTCCTCAATCCTCCTGCCACTCTCCTATCGCTCTCTTTTTTTTTTTTTTTTACTTCATCGCCCCTAAAATCGGGTTTTATTTTTGCACCACGGCAGCTCGCCTGCACCGTCACGCGATTTTCTTCGATCGCTCAGTGCAAGTGTGAGGTGTTTGGAGACAAAACAAGAAATGTGCTAAAGAAAAAAAAAACAGTGTTAAATCATCTTTGTGGACAGAGGGATAGACTCCTGTCAGGCTATGGCACAGGAATACCCAATTCGCCACACCGACCTGCTGTCGGTTACGTCTGTGAGTGAGAAAAACGGCAGCGGCAACAGAAACTACATGATGGCATTTAGTTTGGTCTGTTGGCTCTAAAGCAGAGGAGAAAACTCACTAATATGTGTTGAACTGTTTAACGTTTAATCACATTACAAACACAAACTTCTTCAGTGTGCTGTTGGGATATGATGATATCCTTCAATGCGCAATTGCGGTGTTTCCACGCAATAAGAAATTAAATGAAATGTCAGCGAAGAATGTAAACAGTTACATCAGCCAATCAGAGGAGACGTCTGTGTCTTATTCAGGCGTTGAAGCGACAAGTCCTGCCTGCTAGGGAGGGGCTACAAATGCAGCTCTAGGGGGATTTTCCAGAAGAGCGATGGATTCAACATGTTAGAATGATAAAGCTTTTTTATGAACTGTGTGATGCTGTGACAGCTATAGTGGAACCGGCTGCACATTGCACTCCCCACCTCATCCTCCAACCACTTCCTGTTGTCTACTTTAGTGTTTCTGCCAGTAGCAACACCCAACTGTTGATGATGTGAAAAATTTGTTTCCATTGCAGCTTTGCGAAATACATATACTTCGATACTGCTGAAATCGCATCACTAAGATGTTTTATCGACAAAGTTTTCTCAAATTTGGCGCGTTTCCATTGAGTAAATGTCTTTGCAAAATAATACTGAAATGTTGAAATTGCGTGCTTTCGTTTCCTTTGTTTGTCTTAAGGTGTTTTGTGGTGTCCGTCTGTTATGTTTGTAAAATGTTACAATTATTGACGCGGCTGATTTGAATCTTGTGTATATGATTCTGTTTGCGTCTGAAGGCGTTTCATTACATCTTTTTTTTTGGCAATGTTTGTAAAAGTGTGATTTTATTGTCATGTTTGTGGTGTGGACCTCAGGGAGAACAGTGACTACGGTGGTAGACACTAAAGAAACAAACAAATCATACAGTAAATCATTCAAATATCTGACCAACAGATTTAACATAGACGGCAATAAAAGATTACAGTTCATACAAAACGTGTGTAAAGTATTGACTCAGGGAACCTGAACACAGATGGAAACCACATTTATAAGGCAATTATTTGTGGTAAAAGCATCTAAACATGCATGAGTTTTCTGATACCAATAAGGAAAGTGAAGTTTGTTCTTGTAACGTGACCAAAGTGAAAAACCTCAGGGTGGATCGTAGACGGCTGCGTTTAGGGGACTTTTGTTGGTTGCGTGACTGTAAAAGCACACGCCCGTCTATGTGTCTAATTAGCTGATGTGTTCATTAGCTCCATCAGCAGATTAGATGTTCAGTCAGTCGGGGGGGCAGACTGCAACACGCCTGCTTAATGTTGCTTCCTTTTCTCTCTTTTTTTCCTTTTTATTTATTCGGGGTTTTTGCGAGAAGGTCTCTGCGATCGTTATTGCCGCTCCGCCGCTTTCACTGCTAACAGCTCTGCTAAAGAGAGGGAAAAGCAAGGCTGGAAATAAAATAAAAAAAAAAAAAATCTCTTCTTTTTCTTCCTAACTTCTCTAACTTCACCTTCGAGGCTTCTTTTCTTCTTTTTTTTTGTTATTTATCGCCGCCTGAGCAGCTTTGTTTCCTTCCCACACGTTGTTCATCATCATCCTGAGGAACGAGGGAGAAATAACCGACTCCTACCACTTAAATTTAAAAGAGGGATGTTTCAATAGCATCGACAAGAAAGAAGAAGGAGGTAAAAAAGAAAAAAATAAAAGACATGGCCCTTATGTATCCATGGTTACCCCCCGGCTTTATTGCTGTTTGTCTTGGGCAGCAGCCGCAATAAAAGTGCTGGGAGAGAAATGACTGTGCAAAGCCTCTAATTGCAGAAGAAGGCACCGCGCGCAGGTGTTGTGAGGGAAATGGGAGTTGAGAGTTGACCTGAAAGCACCCACCCCACCCCCAACCCTCACCCCCTTCCCTACACACACACACACACACACACACACACACACCTCTCTCTCAAAGCTATCTGCTTTTACAAGGGTCTTATTAGCAGTGATTGGACAGCCCCTGAATGTGCACTTACTTCATATTTTTAGTTTTCCAATTAAGTTTGCAGGCTTCAGGACTCTCAGGTATGCTATTAAAAAAAGGCCAAATGGAAAATGAAGAGTCTCTCATAGAGGGGCGGATCAGGCTTGGCCTCATTTGAGGAATAATGAAAAATGGAAGGCAGAAACCCGAGCGTTAGCGTAGTAGCATGGGAGGGAGAGGGAATGAACGCAAGGAGGAAGAGAAGGAGGAAGGGAAATAAATGACAAAATACTAAAAAAAAAAAAAAAAAAAAAAAAAAGCCGACTGGAAACCGTTTATTGCACGCTGCCCTCTCTGGCCTTGGACAAGAAAAGGAAGTATCATTCCCACCTTCTGACACTTTCTTTATCATTCCTTTCTCAGAATCCTCCCACCGCTGTTAAATGAAATGGGAATGGAATGTGTTCACACCTCCGTGGTCCTGGCGGGGCAGCGGGGAGGAATACTCAGCCCCATTATCTTCTGTTGTGTGGCCACAACGGACAGATGGGCCACTGAGGGCGGGTGTGTGTGTCTCTCTGAACACACACACACACACCAGAAAGAGGATTGAATGCTCAGGTGTTGTTTGCCTCTGAAAAGACGCTGCTCAGGAGAGATACCGATAGGAGAAATGGCAGAGCTTGCTACTTCTGGACCGGGAGCTCAGGTCTTTGTTTGGCTCTAGAGCCGGTTCATTGTGTCACTTCCTCCAGTTTGTGTTTTTTGAATGAATGTCTATAAATAAACATAGCTCTCAGTCGGACTGGACAGCAATACAACAGAGCTACACCCAGGTATTCCAAACAGTGATGGCGCTGGTACAATACAGGCCTTAAAACTCTCTCCATCTGTAAAATCCAAAATCTGGGTGCAGTGATGGACTCTGAGCTGAACTCTCAGATTCACATAAAGACGGTTACAAAGTCAGCCTTCTATCACCTGAAGAACATTTATAGGATTAAAGGACTAATGTTGCAGCTAAGCTCTAAAGAAACTGATCTGGGTGTTTATCTTTAGTCGCAACGATTGTGCGTTTGCATTAAAACCAGGTAGACAGAGAACATCACTCCAGTTTAAAGATCCTTACACTGGCTTCCTGGAGCTCAGAAAAGACACTTTAAAAAACGTATTTTACTTCATGAAGCACCGAACGGTTTAGCACCAAAATACCATTAGGTGTTAAACCTTCTGGTCTTCTGTTTCTGCTCAGCATCCCCAGAACCGAACATGGAGGAGCAGCATTCAGCTTCTATGCTTCACAGATCTGGAACTAATTTCCAGAAAACTGCAAAACAGCTGAAACACTGAGTTCCTTTTAAAGAAGACTAAACCTGTTGGTTTAGAGTTGCCTTTGATGAGTTCTAAATGTAACATCGATCAACATAGTGTGTATTTTCTAGATGATTTTGACATTTGAAAAAAAATGCTGTTTATTTCTATTTCAGAATTGGTGGCTGTCTAATGTTTTTATGATGAAAAGAACTTTGAACTGTCACGTTGCTAAAATGTGCTGCACAAATAAATGTGACTTATCCACCTAGCCAGCTAGCTATTATTTCTCTATCTAAAAGTAAAGTGTCTCATCAGTTTATGCAAATAATTAACAGTTAACATTAACATAATTAATGTGTGTCAGTACAGTCACTGTAACAGCTGACATGTAGCTGGTTATTGTTCTGGTTCTGTCTCATCAGGCTGAGTGTCGTCTTCGGGGAACGACTCCCGAGGGGCCGACAGGAGGAAGCATAATGATGGCACACAGCTTATCACTCAGGCTCTGTCTCCTGGGGCCCATAACGTCCTGGTGGCACACAAGCAGCTTTTGCCACAGACCCGACAATCAAACCTCACACAGTCAGCTCTGAAACGGTATGCTTTGACTGGAAACGGGGCAGATGTCAGGTTAACTTTGCTGTCTTTGATCTGGAACAGTAAGATGAAGAAATGAAGATAAAACACACTCCCTTTGCAGACAAAGCATCGTGTAGGTTAGCGAGTGAGAAACTGACGATGGCCGTCAGGTGTGGTGGCTTGAAGGTGTAACTGACCAGACCAAAACTAAGAAGCTGCTTCAGGCATTTAAGGAGGAGCGTCGTCTCAAAGGCGGAGGCAGGTCCAACCAGACCAGCCACAGGAGATTTAAGGATTCCTCAAACATGCATGAAATAATCAGAGCTACACTCCCAGGTATGTTTTTGATGAGGGAATAAACATTATAACATGACGTGAAGCTCAAAATGTAGATTTCACGTGATACTGCCTCTTTAAGGCATTGTTCGATGTAAACCAGACCAAACACAGAGTAATCGCTAAATTGCACTGAGGAATCCTTACTGCTCCGTATTCCACCGTCGGGGTCAAAGCCAGGTTTTTCGGATTGTGACAGGAAGTCAGAGTACCCAGAGAAAATCCATAATTGCACAAGGGACATGCACAATGTCAAGGTGACATTTTGTCATTGTAGATGTGAAGCAACGGCGCACACCACTGTTAGAGCCCATCGGTTGTCATTCCTTTACATGTTTCTGTAGCACATGAAAGTTTCATCTTCCAGCAATAAGGTTATATTTTTCTATTTAGCCTTTGGTTTCAAGGTCCTTATGGTGTATTTTTTTTATCAATTCACATTAAGTGTGATAATGGTGACTGAGATTCCAGGTTCTTGCAGATATTTTTTCATAGTACTGAATGGACCATTGATGTTGCATTATGTAACACATGAACTTATTGTCAGCTTGTGTCAGCTGCAGCGACATAGGCTGTGGTATTAAGGGACAGAAAATGTAATATGCAAAATGAAAAAGGAGGCCGTTTTAACAAAGGAATTTTATTAATTTGCTCATCTTGGTTTCCCAATAAGTGATGACAGTAATTAGTAAATCCCTAAACACAAAATGTGCTGTTTTTTTCTTAATTTCATAGCACTATTAGGACAGCCGCACACTCAAAAAAAATAAAAGATAAGTTGTTAAGGTGGTGCACATTCTTCTTCTAGCCGTATTTAACTTTTGCAACACCTATTGAGTTTTAACGTCTGTCATCTTGCGGTCTGAATGAGGGTTTTTGTCAGAGTAGAAAAGTGCCCAATTATTGAACACAGCCTAAGCAAAGGGGCCATTACGCTGATCACTTCACTTTTCTCCAAGTTATCAAATCAGACAAAGACTGGCACAGGAGGCATGGAAACGAGACGGCGGAATGCGTCGGCGCATAAAAACGTTTGAATCTGAACAGTGCGGCCCAGGTCAATCCAAACAGGCTGCTGTTATGGATTGTCCGTCTGAAAAAAAACAGCTTTTTTTTTTCTGCTTACAAACAAAATCGGAGAGGCAGAGGGAAAGCCGAGAGATGCTTTATAAAGCTTTCCGGATTTATTATGGAGTCCTTCTGTCACCAGAGGCAGAAGGGAATAGGGTTAATCTGTGTGTGTGTGTGAGACGCAGTAGAGTGATTCCCTTCATGTCTCTGAGGGGTAATTAGCCGTGGACGGCCCGACGTTGATGCTCTGAAGGCCGGGGACTCCGCGGGGTGTGTGTGTGTGTGTGTGTGTGTGTTCAGAGTTCTCTCTGCGGGGACATCGGCGGGCCCTGAGGGGTTCATGTGAGAACACACTCTGCCCAGGTGTGCAAATATCATCGGTCCCTGTTAGCGCTTTTGATTTAGTCTTTCCTTTTGTTTTGTTTTTTCTAATCCCTCCTCTGTTGTTTAGATTGTTCACTTTTTACACAACCTCTTACGAAGGACTTTTATAGTTTTTTAGTGCAAATGTGTTATTACGCTTGAAAGAAGACAAAAATAACTTACAAGTAACTTTTCAACAAGATATAGGAGTTTGTTTTAAGTCAATAATCCTTTAATGATGAAAAAGTTCTAGTTCCATTGATAAATCATTTCACTTATGACAAGGCATTTCCCCCATGTTATAAATGAAATAATATTGAAATTTTGTTTAACATTTTCTCCTTATCTTGTTGTTCTCTCTGTTTGTGTTTATCCTAACATCACTTTCCCTAAAACAATTTCATTTTCCTTTATCTTTCTTAGTCTACATTTCCA
Source organism: Brachyrhaphis terrabensis (assembly GCA_903067065.1). NCBI lineage: Eukaryota > Metazoa > Chordata > Actinopteri > Cyprinodontiformes > Poeciliidae > Brachyrhaphis > Brachyrhaphis terrabensis. Next base: position 19,768 of record CAEGAG010039587.1, read on the forward strand.
CATCTGCAGTGACATAAAACTGCATTTTATCCCCTTTACAGATTTATTTTCCCTTTTTTTGGTCAATTCAATATTTCTGATTGTCAAACAACTTTCAGTATCAGACAAAGATAATCATAATCTGGCTATTTGTTTGTGACCATAAGCCAAAGTGCATTAAGCACCAGGAGAGTCTTGAAGTGGCATAGTCAAAGTCTAGACTTGAAGTAATCTGGTATAACCACTGACAAAGACTGACACAGAAGGCATATAAAAAGGCTATTAATTATAAAAAACAAAACAAGATAAAAAAAAATGTGGCTGAATTAAAACAATTCTGGAAAGACTTTGGGCTCAAGATTAGGCTAAAACACTCACTGCCATTTATCACTCCTGCATTTTGATAGTTGTCACTAGTTGAGCGCTTCATCATGGCTCTTGAGTTTCCGCCTCATAGAGAATGACATGGTGACTCCCCCACTCAGCTCCTTCAGACTAGCCAGCAGCAATTAGCAAACATCTGGTGGACCTGCACATCTGCTGAGCTCATTATAGGAGCTTCTTCTCAGTGCATCGTTGGTAAAAACGTTGCTAAAGGGCTAATAGAGGAACCATGTTGTGATGACATCCTGAAGGCAGAGCTTCAGAAAGAGGAGGAGATTCTTAAAGAGACAGAGGCCCAATTTCAAGGTGTTAAAAGAAATAAGATGTTGTAATTTAAGTCATAGTTAGTAAAGGTAGAATTTATCAACTATGTGTGTTGAAAACCACATAACACTGCCCCTTTAATAAGTGATGCATACTACATTTGTGAACTCAAGTGTAAATAAAAAAAAAAGCAGAAGCAAATCTAAACTGTAAGGAGAAACTTTTTTTATTGCACTGCAAGTTTGTTGCTGTTGCTTTTCTGTTTCTGTTCTTTTCAAGCCTGATTCTTCTCATTTTCTTTACCTTCACTTCCTCTGCTCCTCCATATTTGGTGTGGAAATGACACCCTCGTGACTCCAGCTTCATCTCCTTGAACTCTCTGTCCAGTGAAACACCCCTGGTTGCTATAAGCAACAACTCTCCTCCACCTCTCTCCCCCCCCACCTCTATTTATTTTCACACCCATCTGTATTTTCTATCTCTGCTTCTTCTGCTTTCTTTTTTATTTTTTTTTTGTGCATCTCGTCATTGATTTTCCTCGACATGGAGCACAGAGCCTATCAATATTTCCAGCTGAAGAATGAAATCAATAGACAAGTCCTGTCCGGCAGTGGTTAAAAATGACAACTCCATGGTCTTTTATTAACAAAAAAAAAAAAAAAAAGCCAGCAGCCGGCGCTCACCCACCCCGTTTCCTGGTGTTGTGCTCCAGCCCAGTGTTCGCTAATGGCTGGCCCGTGACCCGCCTCAATACGCCCGGTCGATACGCTGCCCTGTGTGCTCAGGCAGATGAGTGAAGAAGGCACGGCGGCCATCGACGTAAGGAGTTGCAGACGTTTGGTCCTCTGGATATTCAGCCTGGAAATCTTCAGTCTGATTCAACTAGCCCTTTTTTTTTTGAAGAACAATTTTGTTTAGAAACTTCATAATTCATTTTATCTGTTTTTCTGCTGTGTAGTTTATTTATTTGTGGTATTTGAAATGTCTCCCAGTTCCAGTGTTAAATGTTCATTAGAATGTTTTTTTTTTTCGTCCTTGATAATGTGTTCTTAATGGTAATATTTTTGCCATTTCTTATCTATTACTTGAAAGTCGCCTCAAAGCAACAATATTATCATTTATCACAATGACTTCTGGTCTGGGACAATTTATCGACCAGCAAAATTTGTTATCATGACAAAATGTTTGTTTATAAGTAAAAAAAAATTTTAAAAGTATTCAGTTCAGAATATACCTAACTACTAATGACTTCATAGAATCCACCTTTGCGTAATCAAATCTCAGTGCAAATTCCAATGACATACATTGATATTTGTGGTTGTAATGTGACAAAAAAAATTTAAATATTTCTAGAGGTAGGAATACTTTTGCAAGCCACTGCATTTAGTTTTGTTTTTTATTGGCACAGCTGGAATTCTCTCCATCTTCTTCGGCTGTTTCGATGGCGACGTTTTCACTGAATGTGCGGACGTTTCCGGTTCCGAGTCGCTGCGTCGGAGGCCCACAGAGATGATGGCGTGACGTTAAAAAGGCTGTTGGTGAAAAGTAAAACATTGTATCAAGAAAAGGGCAAGATGACCTCAGCTTTGGTTTAGCAAAATGTCTTGTTCCTGTAATGTCTCCCCATTTTAGAGCAGCGAACTCTGAGGTTTGTAATTATCAGATGAGCCTCCTTGAACTTCCATTCATCATTTCCATTAGACCCGCTCTTACTGGCTCACTGCACCTGGATTGAAATTTGTTTTCCATCCTTCAGTTATTTTTTTTTTTTTATTTATTATTATTTTTTTGCTAATGTTGAGATGTTTGGTTTGTAGCTGCATCTCACTCTATTTTCTGTTCTGGACAAGGCTGGTCTACTGGCGTTGGTTTGTTTATTTGGATCCCCATTTGCCATCGCCATGGCAATGGCTACTCTTCCTGAGGTCCACATCATAAAAAATGATTGCAAAAACAGTTACAAACACTTAATGTAACCTTAGAAATATAACATTATTTCCTAAATGTACAATTCTAACACTATACATGATAAAATAATTAAACAAAGCATTTGTTATCATTAAAAAAAAGTTAATGAAAGGAAATCCATGTTCTCATTCCTCTGAAAGTAACTGTGTGTATAAATGATGGAAGAGTGAGGCAACTTTTTAAAGAAACAGTATTATTTAAAACAGACTTTTTTGAACTTCAAATTGTTACATGCAGTGTTTTCATTTTTCTCATGCACGCTTGAGAAATTCTTGAATCTCCCGTGGCAACCATCCAACTGTGCAAAACACTGACAACATGCTAGAAAATATTTCAGATATTTGAGATTGATCTTTTCTGAGTTTTTTTTAAAAAAAGGTCAAATTTTCAAACTCAGAAAATGTCAAGTGCTTTTCCAAGTTCTTTTCTAACCTCAAAATTTACGACTTTTTCTCACAAATTCTCAACTTTTCAAACGTAAAAATTTCCACGTTTTTTTTTCATAGAAATTTTCTGAGATTAAAATCTGAATTTCACATTTTTCTTGGCATAAATGTTCTCCTTCTTATCTACAATGGTGCTAATATGCTGTCATAAGACACAGATAGTAAATAATACAACTGACCTCTCCAAAAATTACACTTGTGTTTCTGCTGCTCTACATCACAAAACATTGAGGAAATCAAGAGAAATAGGGCATGCTGGGAAAAGCATGAATAAATAAGTAAAATGGGTGACACATCCGAGTAAAGGCGAGCCAAAAACCGGGAGTCTGGGTCACATAATGAGCCCTGTGTGAATATTAAGCCTCATTAAAAACGTGTGAGACCTTTTCTGTGCTCCGCCCCCTTTGGACAGATGGCCTAGTCCACGATTAGAGTCCTATTTAGCTAATTATCAGGGCGGCGCCCATGTCTACACCTCCAGATAATTGTCTAACACACACAAACACACGTAGATGCACACTCTGCATTGCTCTCTGTGGTTCCCTGATGAGGAAAAGGCCAGAGCTGCAGCTCTGCCAGTTGGGAGCAGCAGGACGCCATGGGGAGCTTCTTCCTCACCGGAGGGAGATTAGTGAGCCCCGGGATGGATGATGATGGGAACAGGAAGTAGGAGGACACAGACGATTTGGCTGACCTTCTGGTGGATGTACTGTTTCCACATCTGAGGTGTTTGCGTATCAAACCGAGCTCAACTTGTGCTTTGTTGTTTGGTAGAGCTGAGACAACATGTTTGATGTAAATGCAAAGACGCCTGGCAAAAGTATTCATGCTATAGAAATCTTTCACTTTACCGACTTGATTATAGTCTTTTTTTTTTACATTTTTCATCCAACAAAATCTAAACCAGATGTCCCAAAACCCGGTAAATAACCTTAAAAAAAATCCATGGCAACTAATTGCCCTTTGATATTTGTTGCAGAACATCAATGAACAAACAGCATCATAAAAACTAACATTTAAAGGGGCAGTACTATGTGTTTTCCAGGCACAAAATGGTATTTTATCGGACAATCAATTAGCTATATTACCTTTAGTTGTTATAAAAATGCAACATGAAATTTGACTTCATAACTTAATGCCTTGAAATTGGGCCTCTGTCTCTTTAAAAACTCCTGCTCTTTCGGAAACTCTGCCTTCAGGAAGTCATCACAACATGGCTCCTTTATTAACCCTTTAACAATGTTTCTACGAGCATTGCACTGTTAAGTATCTCAGTAGATGTGCAGTTTCGCCAGGTATTAGCCAATTGCTGCTGGCTAGTCTGAATGAACTGAGTGGGGTAGTTGTGCCATACAAATAATAAAGTTCATTTGTACAGCACATTTCAGCAACATAGCGGTTCAAAGTGATTCATAAACACATTATAGTGCCAACAACTGTGAAAGCTAGTAAGAGAATTGCATTTGTGAAGTGAAAATCTTAAAAAATTATCATTACCGTAAAATATGTTGATCAATGTTTAATTTATTATGGTTGAAAAGCAGCTCTACACTGGTGGGTTTTTAGTCTCGACTTAAAGGAGCTCAGTGTTTTGGCTGTTTTGCAGTTTTATGAAAGTTTGCTCTAGATTTGTGATGCGCAGAAGCTGAATGCTTTAAGAGGTGTGAATAAATTTTTTGTAATACGATGGACAAGAAGAACTGATGTGGAAGAGAAAGTCAAAGGTCGTTTCCAACGTGGTGCTCCGCGAGCAGATGGGATGATCTACGAGTTTCGGAAGTGGTTTCCGCTGCACCATGAACACATGAGCTCCGTCAAACACCCAAACGGACAGGCGACGAGAAAAACAGAGCAGACTCTCTCCCGTCAGAGTGACATGTCACATCCAGGGAAAACAGACAGCTGACATTTCACACCGAAGCCAACAGTCGAGTCGCCGTTCGTCAGCCGCCGAGGGGAAAAGCAGCTGCGTGATGGAGACGGCCAGCTCAGACATACTTGGACAGACATACAGTCACACCCAGATGCAGACGGATGCAGTCGCTGGGGGGGAAACCCCCGTCCCCTCCTTACTCCACCCCCCAACCCACCCCAGGCAGTATTATGTGCAGTCATCCGCATCCACTACGGAGGGCCGACCCGCATCCAGACGCCCCTTAATGAACGTGACATTTAGCTGATATTTACATGTCGTGCATGATGCTGAATTAGCATGCTGAACGCTAAGCTTCAGATTAAACAAAGCTTAGCAATTACACACCATCTATCATGCAAAGAAATGTTACTACAAGTGACCTGCAGTTTACCCAAGACCATCCATTTAGTCTTAGCTAGCCAACATTCCTTCATTAAAATGTTACACACACACAGACATGCACACACAGGTTATTTACATAGCAGTGAAGTGAAACACAGCATCTCTGTGGGGAGAATTCTCATTCCTGTTCGTCTGCTTAGATTGAAATTGCTCTGCTGACAAGAGGCAAAATATCAATCAGAAGTAATTTCTTCCCACTGCCTCGCCTGTCAGCGCCGCAGTCCAATGTTGACCTTCTGTCATAATACGTTTGTTTATCATTTACATTCCCCACCACATAGGCCTGAAAAGAAAACCACACACACACACACTGGAAGATATTTGGGTTCAGGCAGCGAGGGATGTTTGTTTCTCCTTCTCAGAACTCCGCTTTCTCAGGAATCGTTTCACCTCCGCAGAACTAACTGCAAACTTTATGATTGCTAGATGAAAGCAGGGAGAGAATGTGAGCAAACTGGAGGGTCCCCGACCCTAATGAGATATCAGCAACGCCATCAGAGATGACACACAGACAGACGGACAGACAGAAAACTAGGGTGAATAAGGGGCGGGTATTGTATGTTTTCCAGGAATAGAACCATTTTATATCACAATCAAGTACCTGTTACCATCAGTAACAGGTACTTGATAAAAAGTACCTGTTACTTTTTATCAATTTGGTAAAAAATGGTAAAAAAAAAAAAAAAAAAAAAGGCATTCGATAAAAAATGCTGTAAGCATCAAATAGAACTCAAAAGAAATTTGATTATGTCACTTAATGCCTCGTTTAAGTTTCTTAAAGGGCCTCCGTCTTTTTAAGAAACTCCTGCTCTTTTCTCTAGTAACCCTTTCACAATGTTTTTACCAGCATGAAATGAGCTCAGTAGATGAGCAGTTCCACCAGGTGTTTGCTAATTGCTGCTGGCTAGTCTGAAGGAGCTGAGTGGGGGAGTCACTCTGTGAAGGGGAAACTCAGAAGCTTGGAAGCTGCAGCTCTGAGGGGGAGTTTCATCTTCGAAGGTAGAGCAAGGCTCAAATGTAAAAACAGCTGAATGGTTGCCACGGTGATTAAAGGATTTCTCAAACATGCATGAAAGAATCAAGGCAACGCTCCAAGTGGGTTTCTGATGAGGGAATGACATTATAAGAGGAAGTGAAGCTCAAAAACTTCCTCATGCCACATGACACTACCCCTTTAAAAATGGTTGTCCCAACAATGCATAATCTTTTATATCATTCTCCCGCTGATAGATACCGCAGCAGTAGTTTTTTTTTTTTTTGCATAATAAGTCTGAGCTGCTGTTCTCTGGCGCCTCGGTTGTTTTTAGGCCGTTTTCTCTGCATGAGGTCAAGCGAATCATTCTTCCTCTAATTGATTTTTTTCCTCCCTGTGAGGTCACTGGAAGAAGCCAAGCTAAAGGCTTCAATGTGAGCGCAGGTGACACAATTGACATTTGGATGTTAAAAGTCAAGCACCGGTGGCGGCACGCACAAAGTCAAATCACCCGGCACAACTCTGTGACATTCTGACAGCGATGTGTTCTGAATGAGCAAAACCGGGCAGATGGTCTGGTCGGGTCGGGGCGCCGAAGACATTGAAAACGCAGACTTATGAAGCAATAACCGGTCAGAGAAAGATTCTTTTTTTTTCTTCTAATTTGAAATACACCTGCGCTCACTGTCGCTTGTTTGTTTCCATTTTTATGGGTTGACAGTTCGGCCATCCATCAGGTGTTTGTGGTGGGGCTTTGATTGAATCAAAAACAAAAGTGTCTCAAAGCAGGCTTTTTTTTTTATCTGTAGGCTTCCCCCCCCCCTGAGCCTCTAGAGAGGGGCCACAAAGGCTCCTAATTATCCCTGACCTTCTGGCTCCCCCATGCAGTCGTTTTCTTGCTCCATTTCGTTCAGGATCGCCCCGCCGCTCCGCAGTTTCGGGGACGAAGGGAAGGCCGCGTTCGGGCGCGAGGCGACCCCCCACCCCCTCCCTGAAGGTCAGCGAAGGACGCGCAGACACCCGCGTGCCCTTCTGGGCCGGGTCCGTGTTTCCAAGTCGCGTCGCTTTGACAGGCAAAATGCTTTTATTTCAAGGTGATCCATTAGTGTGTGACGACAGAAAGGCAACACAACCCGTCATTAAAGAGACGGAAGACAGGTAGGGGAAAGAAGGTGACGGCGGGGCCTAGAAATAACAGGTTTTTATTGTTTTTCAGTTTAAACAATGTGGAAAAAAACAAGAAAACAAGACTGAAGGTAACCTTGAGGGTTTGTCTGGATGAAGCTTTTGCATGGAGATTTTCACTTTTTTTTTTTTTTTTTTTTTTCTGGTGGCTTTATGGAGATCTTCATGCAGCTCACATTGGTGAAAGTGTGAATAAATAATCCAATGTGGACAGCAGTGATGCTTGTTAGCAGTCGCTCCAGGCTTTCTTTCCTCCTCGTTCGTTTCTTTAGCATTTTGTTTGATCTCAAGGATATTTGGAAATCGGAGCTTTTTCACATTTAGAAACTCGCGTAGATTTCAACGTTTTGTGCTTGTAAAGTATACACGGTCAAATTAGTGGCGCTCATTGCTGTTACTGTATGCTCCATAGTTTATACAGAATGACAGGTTTTCAAGACATTGGGTCTCCAAAAATCACTCCAGCAACATATTCAAGCAACTCAAATCAACAAAATCAAACAAAGTTGGATTTTTTAATTTTTTTTTTTTATTTCACAGTTTTCTGTGTTTTGGAAAAAGAAGAATAGAGTTATCCACTTTTTAACTGTAGATTCTTCCTTTTGTTAATTTGTCTAAATCTAACAACATGCTTTTATTTTTTTCTTGTGGTAACCTCCAGTCTGTGCCTCCCTGGGGAAAGAGTCCAGTCGGAAAATGGCCCTGAAATGACTGATTACATTTTATGTTTAAAGTGAAGGTATCGAACACAAGCTTAAAAGACTAAGTTGTGTGGGCTTGACCGCAACCTGCTTCTGCATCCTTGTGGTTACCGAGGTTACACTCAGATTTTCTGTTTTCTCCCCGGCGGAACGAGAGACAGAGACAGAAAGAGTTGCTCAAACTGGAGAATGTACAAGTTAACTAAACAAAGTTCGTTCTGCTAGCAGAACTAAACAGTGGATGAAATAGTTTTTGTGTACACATGCCGCAAAAACACAAAATCTTACCAAGTATTTTTGATCTCTATTGTGAAATATCTCAGTACGTTTGGAATATGAAGAAACTACAGTAACTTATAAGTAACTTTTCAGAAAAATACAGGAACTTGCTTTAAGTCACTTATTCTTTATTAATGATAAATAGCATTAGTTCCACCGGCAGATTATTTCAATCTCAAGAAAAAATGTCTTGTTATTAAGTGAATGCCAATGGAACAATTACTTTCTCCTCAATATTAAGGAATTATTTACTTAAAACAACTCCCATATCTTGCTAAAAAGTTACTTGTATGTTAGTTTTGTCTTATTTCAAATGCAAATCCAAATGCGACTCAAATCATTGGACCTCTGCAGAAAAACAAACTCCCTAGCAGACAATGGGATAAGTTTCCAAACAGATCATGTGGAAGAAAATCCTGCTTCATCTGGTTTTGATGATTTGTGGCAAAAATGTCTCGCCAGAATGCAAGTTTTGTCTTAACAGGTTCGAATTGTTAAACCAAGTTTGGGAGGCGTTTTCCCAAAGCCGCTGGTGGAACGATCAGACGGGTTTTGACAGCCGGTGATGTATGGCTTTGGAACAAGGTGAACTCCATTCGTTCCCCGTTTCGTGCCGCAGCCGCTCCGAGCAATCGTGTTGAGTTTGTGGTCATGGATGAGTGGGGAAAAAGTGAACACGGGCGGTAATTAAGGAGCCGGCTTATTGAATTTCACACTTTTCAAATTTAGATTTATCACCCAGTGGAAGGTGGCCTTGGCGCCTGCAATGCCTCATTGTGGGGCGACTGAACCACAAAACGGCGATTATCAGGTAAAATAACTCTACTAATTAGCTTTGAAGTACATGTTTTAAATAAATAAATCAAGGCTTTACAAACTCTGGTTTCGTTTTCAGAGGCGTGCCGTTTTTGGATGTTGGCATTTGTTTTTCTTGCGTTTCCACAAACGGCGAAACAATAAATGAATTGTCTCCTTGTTTTTCATTATAGATAATTGCCCTTGTTCTAAAATGGTCAGCCTGTAACCAGATCAACAACATCGCCATGGAGACCGCAATTATGTACATTATGATTGGAGGGGTGGAAATAGGCATGGAAGGGAGGCGATGATGCTGTAAAAGCATGCCGATGAATATCAGAGCTTGAGCCCTGCAGTAAATAATGACTTCGCTGCTGCACTCTGTCTCCTGCTGGAACCTTGCTGGGCTCTCAGAAAGAGTTGCCAAGGAAACAGTGAATGAAATAAATCTACAGTTTGGTGTCAGGAGGGGTGAAGGAGACTCGACGAATCAAGACCGCGGACCAGGAATCTGAAATTGAATCTGAAATTTCTGTGGAGTCGCGTGAACACAAACACACAGCGGCGATGGAACAAAAAGCCGGGAAGCCTTTTATGCTGTGTGTGGCAGAAGGAAGTATCAAATACTATAACAGTAAAAAAAAACAACACTACTAGACTGGGACAAAGTTTCAAGTAACAATTTTAAGGAATTTAAGAATTGGTTGTAAATAAATAAGGATTTTTTTTCACATGGAATAGTAATAATATTCCTTGTTCACATTATCTTTGTCTTAAGTCTGTTTATGCTTCAGTTGTTTGGCTTCGTTGTTACAAGAAGGTGAGGGCTTCCAGTGAGGCTGTTTTCACACCTGATAGTCTAGTACACTTGATTTGATTGGAAACCAAAACTGCAACGACTGCTACATTTTCAGCTGGTGCGGTTTGCTTTCACACTGAACTGTGTCAAATGATCCAAACTAACTGCGATACCTGTTCACCACCTCGCCTGTCGTGGCACTACACCAATAACTACTGAAGAAAACTACACAAAACACCACTAAGATGACCAACGCAATGTCCTTCTTTATAAAATTTAAACAAAATCGGAGTGGCGTCAGACTTGAGGGGTTGTAGGATTTCTCTTTTGCCTCTGATAAAAGACCACGAGTCACTTCTCCCTGTAGTGCTAGACTCGTGCGTTTATTTTGGTTGTGTCGACCCAGAAATCCCTTCGCTGTAGCGCGCTTCCTGCTTTTGGAGAGGTCTTTGGTTCGCTTGCATCCAAATATGCTTTCACACTGCACTAGAGTTCACTTCAACTGAACCGAGACCTAGATTTTAGTTTTTGAAATCTGTCATGTCGTCTACTGGTCCAGTTTTGTTGTAATCCTGCTTTGCTGTGTTTATAGTTTGAGCGTTTGAGTAATTGTTCAGATTGGATTAACAAAACAAAAGACCTTAAAATTGCTAAAATTGTTAGTGATGTAGAATTGTGCCTACATGTCAATCATCCCGCCTGATCACGTGGAGAGTCCTGCTTAGCAAATCTGGTTTGTTTTTCAGACCTCTGTGACTCACCGATAAGATGTTGCTGTCATACGTTGATGGGGTGTCGGGTTCAGCAGTTTGCGTCGTTGGGGCTCTTGCATTTGGCCCGTGTACAGCATACATACATGTGTGTCCCCCGTGAAGGACTGCTACAGCCTTCCTGGCTTGAAATTACATGCTAACATTTGCCAGCATATTCACAAGTTCATCGATTATGGCTCAAGAGAGGTGGAGGTTGGGGGCGTGCTGTGGTGGCGTAGGGGTTAGCGCGACCCACATTTGGAGGCCTTGAGTCCTCGACGAGGACGTCGCAGGTTCGACTCCCGGACCCGACGATATTTGCCGCATGTCTTCCCCCCTCTCCTGACTCCCTTCCTCTCAGCCTACTGTCAAATAAGGGACACTAGAGCCCGCAAAAAGCCCCCTGGTGGGGTAAAAAAAAAAAAAAGAGAGAGGTGGAGGTTGCTAGAAGAGAGATCGCCTTGGTTAGTAGGCCTCAAACAGCACCGGCATGTCCTGGATCTAGTCCCAGAGAGAGCAATAGGGACCCCGAAGACATGGATGGGGAGCTGAGCTGCTCAAATATTGATCAGTGAAGCTGCCTGTGAGCTGGTTGGCATCAGCCTGTCAGCTGCCGGCAGTAGTCGACGGCGGATGGGAATGAGAGAGAAAAGACTTGCAGGTTTGTCCGCATTTTATCGGTAGACGCTCCTGCTGCTTCGATCACAGTAGGAGTCCTCTGAGAAATAAAGGGGGGACATTATCTGTCCATTGATCTTCTGTTTAGCTCTGCTAGGTGACAAGTCCCTGAGGATGGACCCGGGGGCGGATGGTTGATCAGTGACGGTCAAAAGATCATTCGTATAATCTTTTGTCCAAGTTCATTGCTGTCTTAGTGTAGGAACTGACGTACCCAAGGATTTCATTCACAAATACGCCACAAATTGGGATTTGAGATTATAAAATTAAGCACTCTGAATCTGAGTGACTGCAAGAAGTAGTTTTAAAAAGTGATTTTATGGCGGGATAACTGAGTCTTTTACATCTCTATGGAATTATTGTCCATTCTTCATGCCGACTTGTTTTGATTTAGCAAGATTGGAAGATTTTTTTGACCCTGAACCAGCTGTTTAAGGTCAAGCCGATATCTTAGTTAGATTTCAAATCAATCAATCAATCAATGGAGGTTTTTTGTGTAGTTCATTTCAGTAAAACACTAGTTTTACTTTTTAATCTTTTAACCATTGGGATGTCTCCGTGTTTTATTGTGTTTTATTGTATTCTAGCTAAGTTGTACTTAGCTAGAATATCAACACCTACTTTTTTCCCCTTCAGCGCTGCTACTCACTCTGCCAGGTCTTTAATTAATCTGAACTTTCTGATGAGCTCTAACTTTGATTTCACCCACGTACTCTGCCCAGATGCCCAAGCCAATCTCACTCGGACTTCTCTTCATGCTTTCAGATCATGTTTGGAAGACCGCCACCGTCTGCCTGCGCGCTGTCCGCCCAGCATCAGGTGTGCGACTGGTCTTCGACTCATCCCTTGCCCAACTTGAATTTTTCATCCCCTTCAGCCGTGGGTCTCCGTGTGCCGATTGCCGGCCGAACGTCGCCGCTCTGCCAAAATCCTGACAAGGGGCTGCAGATGCAGATAGTGACACAGTGTCCCTTCACCTCGCTGGCAAGGTTACACACCACCTCCCCGCCCGGCCATCTGCCGGCACCAAAGCAGGTGCCAGTCTCTCATCAAGACCAGCCACATGCCTGCAAGACACGTCCCTCCTCTGAGACGTTCTGCCTGTTTTTTGGAGCCCCTACTTACACCTTCTTGCCTTCTGTTTGCCAACTGTGCTAGTCAACGGCGGGTGCCAAGGGTGAACCGATGAGGTAACATCTTGTAAAAGAATAAATACAAAGTCCCACGCTTTCGTACAACATGACATTTTCTATATTTCAGCACGTTGGAGAGGCACACGTCAAGGTTTCACCATTCATTTTGGCAGATAAACTGACACAAAACAGCACATATGAATGATGCATGGTTTAAAATGTGTCCTTTAGAATAAAAATCTTAACACTGTGTAACATGGATGTTTTTAGGCGATAATTAAACTCTAGTGCCTTTAAAATTCAAACAACCACTTTTTCCCCCACTGCTACAGCATAAAATTTGTCTAGAACCACAACAAAAAGATAGATTTTCTAAACATGTACTAAATGAAAAGTCTAATTCCAAAACCTAAAGAAATTTTACAACTAAGTAAATCATCTAGTTTACATTTTTATGAGGTCAGGAGATTTGAGTTTTTCATTTTCAACACTGATGAAAAATGAAGAATGATACTTTGCTCATTCATAAAGTACAGTCATAAAGTTTCTGGGGAAAAAACAACAAAAAAAAAATTTGCTTCAAAAAGATGCAGTGTTTTCTTGTTTTATTGCATCAAATCCCAATGTAAGATGCTTTTGTAGTTGTAATGTGACAAAATGCAAAAGCACCCCAGAGATATGAAGGTTTTTCCGTGGCTCTGCGTTTTAACGTCTGTGCAGCCGACAGCGATGCAGAGAATGACTGATGTTTGGTCGGACAAAGGGAATCCAGCGGAAAGCACAAACAGTCAAACAGAGACTTTGTCTTCATCTGTTCAAAGCTGGACAGACAAGCGCAGGCAGAAGACCACATCAATCCCTCCCCTGTCAATCAATGCTGGCTTGAAAGAAATCTCCCATCGGACGCCACTGGGAGCAGAAGACGAAGGCGGCGATTTGACTGATGACATTTCAGCGGACATTAGCAGTTTAGCTGCTTTTCAGCCGCAGCCTCGTCAATACGTTCGCCTCCGACACGCAGACAGACGGCGCTTTTCTCTCTGCCTTAAATTGCTTGTTGTTTTTTTTTGTTTTTTTTATTCCCCGTCTTTTATTTCATTAACTCAGATGTCAGCCGAAATGAGCGGCTGTAATTTGCTTGTTTGCTCGCAGACGACTCCTCTGACACGGAGGGTACATCAGAGCGCCAATCGCCAAGAGAGGGGGCACTGTTAAAAAAAAAAAAGAAGAAGCTCTTGCGCTCCATTACTCAAGCATCTTGTCACTAACTTGATGCCTTTAGTTTAAAAAAAGCGAGATGAAAGAAGGCCTAGAGTGACACACGAGAGCTTTAAACAAGATACACACACTTCTCTGATCTCTCTCAGAGTTAAACACATACTGTTCCACTTTTGTTTTTCATTGAAGTGCTTTGATGAAACCCATTTGCCTAGAAGTCTCCCCCACCACATCAGAACTTTTAAACAGAGTAATTTAAAGCCGGCCCCGTCGAAGCCAGGCTGCCTCTCGTGCGCTCGGTGGCGTGCGTCGCACTTACTGGCGAGGACTTTTGACGGAGAGACAGATGTTCCCCGCTCCATTCGAGTCCTGGAGCTGCTTAAGGGGCGAGCAGGAAGCCCCAGTGATAAATGGGGCATCAGAAGAGCGCAGAAACCCACACAAAGGAGCAGACTCGCCGACTTTTGGTCCTCAGGAAAAGGGGCTAACCGTGCCTGACAGCACGTTCTGCAAACCGCAGAAGCTCTTATCTGGAGATTCCTAAGCACTTCCAGAAGTTTTGTCTGCAGGAATTTAATCACATGCTATTTAATGCCCTTAAGGTCAACTGTCGAAATGAGTCACAGTCTCAACAATGGGGCTTTAGTCCAGTGCTGATGAGATAAATTTGGATACTTTTGGGACCAAAACTGAATTTAGCAAACGGAAAACGAAAGTATTCATACCTCTTAAATCTGTTTTAAAAGGGCAGTGTTGTACGTTTTCTAGGCACATTGTGTAATTTTATAGCATAAACAAGAAACTATCTTAACTTCAGTTGTTAAGAAAATGCTATGTATATCAAATATGAATTGAGAGAAATTTGACTTTGTCATTTAACGCCTTGACATTGCGCCTTTGTCTCTTTAAAAACTTCTTGCTCTTTCTGAAACTCCGCCTGTAAGAAGTCATCACAACATGGCTCCTCTGTTGACCCTTTAACGTTTTTTAATCAGCGTGGCACCAAGAAGTAGCTTGTGAAATGAGCTCAGCAGTTGTGCAGTTCCGCCTGTTTGCTAATTGCTGCTGGCTAGTCTGAAGGAGACGAGTGGGGGAGTCATGACAGAGGACTGCTCTGTGAGGCGGAAGCTCAAAAACGGCAGGTCCAAGTAGGAGTCGTCATTGAAGGTGGCGCTGGGTCCAACCAGGTGTTTTGCACAGTTCGATGGTTGCCATGGGAGATTCGAAGATCTACCAAACATGCATGAAAGAATCAAAGCAACACTCCAGGTATGTTTTTGATGAAGGAACATCATGAAATGAAGTAAGGCTCAAGAAAGTTAATATTACATAAACCTGCCCATTTAATAGTGAGTTTTCTATTTCACCTTAAAACCCCCAAAGTTTATTATTATTCTTCATCAAAGCTGAAGAGACTAAATTGTTTACTCATGAATCCCTTAGATTGAGTCTGATATGCCTATTTTTAATTATTGCACAGTCTTTTACAGTCTCTACGGTATATCATTATTGTTGTTAACCTTATTTTTTACATGTATTGTTTTGAACTATTTAAGTGTTTGTGTGAACCTTTTTATCTGTTGCTGCTGTTACACCTTAATTTCTGAAAATATGTTGACTACCCTGGTCAAGCGTGTAAAAAAAACAAACAAAAAAAAACTACAAACTTCAAATGGTTCAGAAAGGGCAATTAGGAATTCTAAACATATAGTAAAATACATAATAAAGCATGATGTCACTCAATAATAGATCTAATCTAATGGATCGAGCACGTTGTCACGATACCCGATATGTAATTTTTTCCAATAACAGGACTGACACAGATATCAGTATCGAATCGGTGCATCTGTAGTTGCAATGGGGAGAAATAGATTAAAAAGTGAATACTTTTACGAGGCAACGTAATGTGTTTCAGCAGCTGTAGAAGCACACAGTGAGATAGCAGCATTCCACCTCCTATAACTCTGCTCATGTTTCTGCTGCTCCAACACAATGTGCATCTCCCCCCCACCCCCCGCCCTCAAGAGATAAAGAGAAAAGGACCGCATGTTACCCAGACATTCGCTCACTTACCAACAAGGCGATGAATGTCGCCCCGGTCCCCGTCCGCGCTCTCCCCTCAGATAACGGCGAGCACACAGATGAAAGCCCCGAAAGGAAATATAACAGGTGGATGCATTTGTTGTGTTTGATAGCATCAACACGGAGAGGACAGATACAAAACAGAGGGCTCAAGAGGAGCATTCACCGCAAACGCATTAGTACAAAAGAAGCACGAACACGGTGACTGATTGATCGCCGTCTGCGCTCGCTAGCCCCTTTAATCTGGGGGAAAACTGTAAACTGCAATCTGAAATCTTGCATCGGTTTGGATGCCACTTGCGTCACTTGGAGGGAAAACGCTCCAACGACTGGATAATGTGAAACGGTCGGAGAGAATCAGATTGTTTGGATCGGAAAGCCGTTTAAACTTTTAGCCGTCTGAAAGGAGAAGTTTGCGAGGGTGATATCAGTTTGCAAATCCCTCGTGGGCAGAATGTGATTAAATGCTTGGTTCATGACATAAGGTTACTGTAGACCTACTGTTTGTTGTTTTTTTACAGTCTGGTGGGAGAGAATCCTGCTGTGTGATTAAAAAAAAAATTTTTTTGTTGAAAACTGCATTTTAACCAGCAGACTTTAAAGACTTTAAACATTGGAAGCAGTTGTTTTTTTTACGAGGCAGAATTAACTTTTTTGAACATTTTATCATGTTATGATGTTATTCCCTTATCATAACCATACCTGGAATGTTGCCTTGATTCTTTCATGTATATCTGAGAAAACCTTCAATTTCTCAAATATGCAACTAGTGCAAAACATCTGGTTGAACCCATCTCCACCTTCGAGGACGGCGCTCCTCCTCGGAGCTGCAGTTTCAAAGCAGCCCTCCCACTCAGCTCCTTCAAACTAGCCAGCAGCAATTAGCAAACACTTGATGGAACTGCAGCTCAGCTGAGCTGATTACTTCTCAGTCCAAAGCATTGTTAAAGGGTCAATAGAGGAGCCGTGTTGTGATGAGTTTGAGTTACAGAAAGGTGGAATTTTTAAAGAGACAGAGACCCAATTTCAAGGTGTTAAACTGCAAAGTCAGATTTCTTTTAAGTCATATTTGATATATATGCATATCTTCATATCATTTTTAAGAACTGAGGTTAATATAGTTACTTGAAAAACATAATACTTCCACTTTAAGATCATTTCTTGGTTTCATGAAGCCTCCTGATACAGGCACTTCTGTGTCATTTTATACATCGTCAAACTGTCCCATCCCATCATCACTGGCAATGTTTTTACAGCAAACTTACCTCAACAAATGTGATTTGAGTGAGATCGTTTGATGCAACACACACAACGCTTGAAAAAGCAGAGCCCAGGCAGAGTTCTCAGGTATTACCGGATAACAAAGAAAGATTTATTTTTTAAGCTTCCGTTCACGCCTGACTCTTTCACTTTTTGAAAATAGAATACACTTTGAAGCGGGTTAATCTGAGAAAATCCTTGAGAGAAAAAAAAAAAAAAAAAGGTGTGAGCGCTCAACATTCTGCACAGTTAACTTCTTTTGTTGCCTCATGCATTGCAGTTTTGGTCTGGTCTCTCAAGGCTTTACTGGGGAAGAGAATACCCATTCCACTGCCTTCTTTTTACTCACAAAGCACCTTTTCGTACACGCCTTAGGGTCTCATAGAAATCTCTCCCACCTGCTTTGACAGATGACACTTTAAAGTAATTTACTACAGTCTCCTCATAGCCTACAGTATCGAAGCGGGGGTAATGTGACACCAGCATAAAATATCTCCAAAAAGGAGACCACTCAGTTATTCTGCTTTGATCAACTGGGCCCAGCAGGTTTTAGAACCACAGTAGGGATGGGGCGCAATCAGTGATGGAATGTCTTAAAAACTTGGTTGGTAACTAAGAAATTTGGAAAATTATCATTTTTATTAATTATCAATATTTGTTGAAGAATTAAGTTACTTTTGTAGAACATTTTCCAATTCCAAATAACATTGGCTAATGACTGAGTCAATGAATAGACATCAAATTCAAATTATGATGATGCACAATTTAGCTCTTCCTCAATTTAGTAGAAATTATAGTGAATATTATATTCAATTTCTCTTGTACCCATTAAACCAGCAGTTTTAACCTCTAAATATTCAAAATAGTTCCTCTATGTTGGAAAAAAGTTAAATACTCCTGTATGCTAGAGAACAGGACTTCTGTCATGAAGTTGTAAATTTAGCAGGGTTAAAGTTTGAAACTGGCCGATAAAAGCATCAACAGGGACCGAGATTATAATTTAAGTAGCCTAAACTAATAATAATAATAATAATGTGCAATATAGTGTTATGAAAATCGACTTACCTGAGCTTTGTATATGGTAAAAACGTTAAAGGATTAACAGAGGAGCGATATGATGACTTCCTGAAGGCAGTTTCATAAAGAGCAGGAGCTTCTTAAAGAGACAGAGGCCCAATTTCAAAGCATTATATTATAAAGTATTTTAAGTTCTTTTAAGTCATATTTGATGTAGCCTATAGCTTTTCATAACTGAAAGTAACCGTTAGCTGATTGTGCTGCAAAATGGCACTGTGCCTGGAATGCATATAATACTGTCCCTTTAAGGAAAGTCAAGTTTGCGTTATTCTCCTGTTGTTAGTAAAAGTTAAAATAATACCATAAAACCTCATTTTTGCATTTTTATTAAAAACATTCATAAATGTAGATGTCTGTGGCTGCTGAGCACTTTCAAGTTTACAAAGTTGGTTCACATGGCGACAGTTTTTGACACCTCTCCCGCCCTTGGATACCACATATGAGCTGACATCCCGTTCAACCACCCAACTTTACTATTTGTTTTTAATAACTTTCTTTAAAGTGTCTTAGATTTAATTGCTAAAGTATAAATTGACACCAGACGTACAGGTTGAATGAAGAGAGAGAGAGAGAGAACTATTTCACAATTTTAAACAACAGAGACATTTAATGGTGTTATTTAGTGTCACAATAGAGCTAAAACATCAAGTGCATGTTTAGTGTGCTGCTTCTTCTTAATGTGCAATTATGACTTATGACAAAACATTAGCTTACACTTACTCACTAATAATCTCAGCTACAGGTCTGAGTTAAAGTCCCCTGCCTATTGTTCCTTTAATCAATAGACATGTTTTTACAGTTTATGAAAGTTACCAGAGTTCATTAGGAGAGCTGGGAGTTCCAAAATGGGAAGTATATAGTTATATGATTGTTGCACATGGAAATAAAGAATACTAAGTTCAGAAGACAGAAAGTCAGACAGTAGTCAATAATGTTGTACTGAGAGATTAAGGGGGCAAGATAAACATCTCTACCCTCGCAAAAATACAGTAAAACTGTGTTTAAATCTAGATAACAGTTCACTTATCTCCATGACAACCAGGTGGACTTCATTCTCTGATGACCTTGAGTTAAAATAGCTGTTGACATGCTTTAATTTTCTCCTGCCTTTTAACCAGCCTTCAGCACAAACACCTCGCTTCCTCTCTCTATTTCTCTCTCTTGGCAGCGCACGAGTCTTTTTGTTTGTTTCTTGGCAACAAAGTGTAATAAAAAATAAAAAATGAGGCTGGAGGCAAAAACATGATGAGAAATTGTTTGACATCCAAACCTTTAAAAACTGCAGGGAGTCACTTTGATTTTTGTTTGAGCTTTGCAAGTTATGTTTGGACAGGTTGATATTTCTTTCACACATGAAGATGAGATACTAAGGAGATTAAACTACCAAAAATGTTTTGGACTTTTTGGCATTTTTTAGACACTTAGAATATGAAAACAATTGAAAATTGTATAACCTCCATTGCTTTCTACAAAATCTAGTTGTATTATTTCCATGGAGTCTTTTCTTCGGTTTACTTGTCATCTGAAATTCATCACATTTAGCTCAAGACCACTCATCATCATCATCTTCTTCTCTTTTGGAGTTTCCCTTCGGGGGACGCCACAGTGAATCATCTGTCTCCATTTACTCCTATCCTCTGCATCCTCTGGCCTCACACCAGCTAACTTCATGTCCTCGTTCAGCACAGCCATAAATCTCCTTTTTGCTCTTCCTCTCCACCGCCTGCTGCCCTGTGGCTCCAGTCTCAATGTCCTACCATTGCAATTGTCTCGCCGCTGAACATTTCCAAACCATCTCAGTCTTTGACTTCATCTCCCAAACATCTAACATGAGCTGATGTACGCGTTCTTGATCCCATCCGTCTTCGTCGATCCCAAACTGAACCTTGGCATCCTGAACTCTGAAACATCCAGTTCTGCTTCCTGTCTTTTACGAGTTGGCATTGTCTCTAAAGAGTGCAACATCGCTGGTATCACTACTGTCTTGTACAACCTTTCCTTTCGTTCTTGCTGATACCCTGTTATCACACCTGACACTATTCTCCCATCATTCTGACCTCCCTACACTCTCCATTGCTCTGGACCATTGACCCTACTGCATGAAATTCTCTACCCTGTTTACTAGTAGTGTCTTAATTCCTCTTGTATCTATTTCATTTACACACACACAGACACTGTATATTCTGTCTTGCTATATATGTGTAAGAATCACATATGTGTTTAAATGTCAGTAGGTTTAGTCACAAGTAAGAAAACATGAACTTGTTGCAAACTCAAACATCAGAAGGTCCAACTCATCACAGAAGAGAAGAGAAATTACACTTTGACATTCATGTGGTATTTTTGTCAAATTTGTAATTAAGTTTTGGATCATGCTGTTTTCTTTGAAGAGCATCACTTTTGTTCCTACACTTTAAAATGAAATAGAGATGTTTGTGTGCGAGACTCTGCCAGTCCTGATTGTGGGAGTAACAGCAATCAGCTAAGAGTCCTCAGAGCGTTCCACTCCCAAAAATCAGCTAGTCCATCTCTTGACGTCCCTTTGTATGTATGTTTGTCATCTGAAGATGTGATGATTTAAACAACCAGTTTGCTCTTTGTTTCCCTCTTATGGTGGGTCAGCTGACACATTTGCATATTGATCATCAGTGGCCGTCAAGAACACTTGATTGAGCATCTGGAATGATATTATTCTCACATATTCCACAGTGAAAGTTCTGTGATAAACACAAAGAGAGTCGCCCCTCTCCTCACTGGTTTGATTTTATTCTTTTTTTTTTTTTCATGTCTCTCATATTTAAATGCACAATCTCCTTTACCCAATTCACAACCGTAGAGAACAATTGCCGTCTAAGAGCTGAGTATTGTATCAACAATATGATAGCGAGTAACAAAGGCGTAATTACTACCTGCTGGATATGATGAGGAGTAATTAGCTTGATCGTGGAGAGCCACTGATGGCAAGTTTGTATAGCACTAACTCATACCCCATTAATGGAATGAAACACGTGTATTTTTCTGATGATTTCACACTCGGGTGCAATAGAAGCAAATGTTAATCGGTTTGTGTAGTTCGCAGGTGCTGTGCCACTCCGATAAGTCTACCTCTGAAAGAGTTGTTGGTTTCTTTTAGTAGTAGATTAATGAACAGGGAAGGACAAAATGTATAATGCGAGGTCTGTCGGGTGTCAGCTTTGTAAATGAATGGACATCCAGGTGTTTGACAATGAAACCTGAATAGATAGTGTGGCATTTATATAATATTTTCAGTACAACAGAACGCTGGGCTCTAGCACCAGATGAGAAGAGACTCTAGCTGTGTTTCCATTAACCGCAGATTACACAAAGTGAATTTATAATGATAAATTTGCTTAATGGAGGCACTGCAATCATAGTTTCCGCTAAAAAGTCGTAACGGTATGACTGGGCGGTTTCTCGGCCGTATCGAAATAGACGGATTTTGCAAAACTACAATGGAAGCACTGTTTTTAGCATCACACAAGTCACATGATCAACAGCTGGGTGTCACTACGATGAAGAAGATGACAGGAAGTAGTAAGAGGATGATATATATATATTATTTTCAGACAATGTGTAGCTGTCTCCACCAGAGCTCTAACAGCATCACTTAGTTCATAAAAAGCTGTGTGTCATTCGAACGTGTTAAATCCACATTTATTCTGTAAAATCACGGACTACAATTTCCCCAAAACGGCGCATACATGGCCGCTCCCAGGTATAACGGACTTGTCGCTCCAACACCTGACTAAGACGCCGACGTCTCCTCTGGTGGCTGATAGATGATGAGCGCTAGTGCCTCGACTGAATTATGAATATATGTCATGTAATAGTTTACAGCAGTCACTGCCATGATTTTTAATGACTTGTCATGTGTTCACATCTAATTAAACTTTTATTCCTTATTTAATGGAAACACTTGAGAAATTCCGAGACTAGCGGAATATGGACAAAGATTTGTGCACATCTGTAATGGGAACACAGTTTGAATCTCTGGTTTTATTCAATACTCACCGCAATTTTTAGAGAAGTCATATTTTAATAAATTAAAATGACTTATTGGCCCTCTTTTCACTGTTCAGTCATTTTAAATTTTACATGTGTGAATAAAATCTGTATTTTGATTCCATGTCAATTAACATAATTTGTGCTACTATTTGTGCTTTTGTTGCAGAAAACAAAATTCTATGAAACTACTTTAGAGGTTTTTTTTGGCTTATAATTACATCAGTGTCTAACTCTCGCCAGCTTAGAGAAAATTAAACAAGTTTAACTTTGTCCAATTAATTTTTTTAGTTTACATTTATCTGTTCCTGAATTGGTTGTTGTGTTCCACAATATGGAAAAAATGTAGGACGGCAGGATTGGGCCACAACATGGTAAAACTGTAAATATTCATCAGGAATTGGAAGAAATT
The DNA here is from genome assembly GCA_903067065.1 of Brachyrhaphis terrabensis. NCBI lineage: Eukaryota > Metazoa > Chordata > Actinopteri > Cyprinodontiformes > Poeciliidae > Brachyrhaphis > Brachyrhaphis terrabensis. The sequence continues at coordinate 42,496 of CAEGAG010039587.1, forward strand.
ATTTATTTATAACCTATCAAGGGGCTGCAGATGCAAATTAGCTTCTGCTACAATCTGGTAAAGCACATCAAATGGTGTCATTTAAGTTTGAGTTGTACACTGGCCCTTTCTAAAAGTTTATTGTTATTGTTGAGGCTCAGATAACCCTCAGTTAAACAAAGAGTCATCACTCACTAGAATATACTACAAAGACATCTTCACATACACGCATACATGTGTGCTTAGTTTAACAAGTTTTTACAGAACTTCTACGATTTGAGACTTCAAGTTGTTTATCGCTAATTTGACTCATGGAAAGAATGTAAATTAAGGTAAAAATAGATTAAACACCACGAGAATTCCCCATCTTATATACATATTTTAAAATACATGAGATATTCAAGAGATCTAAATGATGCAACCACTTCTAGAAAATGATTTGACGACATCTTAATGGTTATAATGGATTCCATTCAACGTCTTTTGGAACCGCTTAGTTTTACCACTATGCATGGCCTGGCCACATCGAAACGGGGAAACGTTTCGTGTCGGGCGTTTCACAATATGAGCTTTTGTCCAGAATTTTTCTCTGCACCATTTCTGTAACCGGTTCTGTCTGAAGAAGATCGTCCGTAGACTCCCGGTGAACGAGGCGTTATCCTGGCCGGCTTATGGAAAGTCCTGTCGAGAGTTGACACTTGCTCCTCCAGGCTCTGCGATAGCCTTCTCACTGAATCAACAAACAGCCGCGCACGCCTTCTCAATCTTCACCAGAGATTCCACCGCTTTTACAGCCCTGCCCTCCGGGTCAAAGTGTAATCCATTGCAACACTGTAGCAGTTAACTCTCCTCCTTGTTGATCTGTACATTCTTCTTTCCGGATGACCGGAAACTATTCCGGACCATTACCTCCGAACAAAGCGAGCAGACAAAAAGGAGAGTGAAAGATTGAGGAGGCATAGTGGAGGCAGGTGGATCTATATGACGGGGTGTGTGTGTGTGTGTGGGTTTGTTTCTGTGCACCCATGCGTGTGCGGTCCCAGAAATCCGACAGCGTTGCAGATGCCCTGCCAGTTTTCCATCGCGGATTCCTTTCCCCGGCTTTTGTCATACTTTCACATGCGCATGTGTCAGACGCCGTGTGGTTTGGTGCCAGTGTGTGGGTATACATTTGCTTTTCCCTCCGTGGATGTGTGTGGTCACCGTGTCTTTCTATTTTTTTTACCCTAAGCATTACAGACATCTCCACAATTCATTTGAGTCTCCACATTTTTGCTCCTTTTCTTTCTTCCTCGCTGTCATTATAAGCTTTCCTCTGTTCCTATGTGGAAACTGTGATTATTTCACTTGAATTACCCAAATAAGTTATTCTAACTTATAACCCGCGAATCACCGCAAGAAAAATACGAAGCCCAGATAAATTGTGAAGAAGGGAAAAAGGAGCTCGCAGATGAAATATGTTAATAAGCTGCCAAGGCACGAGCACAACTTCTGCTTAATGGCACAACACTGTAATTTAGCCCTCCAGAGGAGAGAGAGAGATGAGCATCTTCATCACCACAAGTCCCCCTGTCTGAGAGAAGGATCCAGGCAGACAGGCAGCATTAAACCGCCAACGAGAAACTGAGAGAAAGCCTGCCAGTCCCCACCTCCCATGCACATTATCCCTTCAACCAGTGGAGAGGCAATCAGCAAAAGAGAGGATCATTTCTTTGAAATGCCTTAACATAGGCCAAAGAAAAGTAAGAGAAAAAAGGAAAGAGGAAGTTACTGCAATAAAAAAAAGGGAGAAAATGTGCAAATGTTAGGCATGTAGCGGTGAATGAGTAAGTGATGCAGAGCGTTAGCTGCAGCAGCAGGAGGTTGGAGTAAAACTGGCGTATCAACTCAATGAGGGGGCGCCCAGCCGACAGATCGCATCCCTCTCTGGGCTGCATGTTGCAAACTATTCCAAAGCCATCAGCTAGTTGAAATCCATCAGTCGCCACCTCTCGGACCTCGACTTCGCTTCTTCTAAAGTCTCCGCGAGGGTCCAAAGCGAGAGCCTTTTCTTTTCCATGCCATTAGAACAACTACTGTGTTTGCAAAGACAAGGTAAGCATCTGACATCAACATCTCTTCACGCAAACGAGAGGACTGATTGGTGACGTCGGAAGGGTAATCCCAAAGACTGGGGCACGGCGAGGTCGCGGTGACAGCTCTGGGCTTAATGCAAATAGAGGAAGCAAAAGTTTCATGATGGGACTGCCTCCAGCTAGCCAGCGCTGTCAACACCAGACATTTTGTTTTGCATACAGCTTCCAGCAAATGAAATAGCCTCATTAAAGTGTGGGCTGCGTGCGGCAATCAGGGGCAATGGGAGTGATTGGTGAGAGAGAAAAAAAAAAAGGAAAAAGAAAAATTAAGCAAGAGACAAATTGAAAAGCATGCTCTACTCATACATGTGCATGTGATTTGAGCTGCAGACTGCATGGAAATCAGAATACTCGATTAATTTTTCAAGTGAATATTTCGGATGGTTGAAAAGCTGCCTTTCGGATACAGTGCAGCAGAATATCATGAATTACACAGACAAATCATCCATAACATTATGACCACCTGCCAAAAGGTTTGATGCTCAGCCATTTGCTGTTTTTAAAAGCCTTGAAGATCACAGATATCCACTGGGATCTGCCATCAAGATATGAGACACTTTAAGTCAAGGGTGTCCAAAGTCAGTCCTCCAGGGCAGGTATGTTTGTTTCAGTTCTCCGCCTGGTTCAACACATTGGTAGTAACAGCATGTCAATGTTCTGGAGAGGCATGCTAACGAGTCATTATTTTATTCAGGTGTGACAGACAAAGGAGAGATTAAAATTATGCAGGATATTAACCTTTGGATGCCACTGCTTCAAGTCTTGTATGGTGTGAACTGAGGCCACCAGGGATGTAATTCAATACTTGATTTGATTGACTTCTGGGAATCTCAGAAACTGAGACCTCAACCTCAATGTTGTTCTCCCTAAGCTATTCTTGTACCATTTTTTGATAAGTGCATATTGTTTTTGAACAATGTTTCCATGAAAGGTTTGCACAGCATGCTTAAGCATGTGTTTTCAAGTAACATTCACATGGAAAGGTCCCAGGCTTTCCTTGAAAATCAACTATTTAGAATTTCATTTCATGTTATAATGTTCATCCCTCATCAAAAACATGCCTAGAGTGTTGCTTTGATTCTTTCATGCATGTTTGGTGAAATTCTTGAATCTTCCGTGGCAACCACTCGGGGGTGCCTAAACGCTTGCACATTTACCTAGGAACCTAGCTTTCGCTTCCTAGCCGAGCTTCTGCCCCCCTGAACGTCTCCCCTGAATCTTTCCCCAACACAGCTCCTCCAGATTAGCGGCAGCAGCAATTAGCAAACACCTGGTGGAACTGTGCATCTGCTGAGCTTACACAAATCTCACAGCTGGAACTCAACTAAGAACAGTTGTAAATGGCGTCATCATTATTGCGATGATGTGCTAAAGGGGGAGAGCGTCTGAAAGAGTAGAGGCCAAATTTAAAGCAATTTGTAAAGTCAGGTTTCAATTACGGTGGTGGCGGTGGTAGGAGTTCATCCTGTAATCAGGGGGTGGCTCCGTGGCGCCTGTGCATGGCTGCCTCGCCTCTGTCAGACTGCTCCCGGGCACCTGTGGCTACAATGTAGCTTAGCAACATCACTATGTTTGAGTAGGTGAATGACTGGCTGTAGAGTGAAACGCTCTTGTCTCGATAAAGTGCTACACAGGTACCATCAGGGGTAAAACAAATGCTTTATACAAGCAAATAAACTTTCATAAAGCATTCTTATCTAAAATAAAAATGACTGTGAATGTTACTTGTTAAAAGGTGAAAAATCTTTTTTTCATGATAAAGCATTCACAATTTGAAAATCTGCAAAAACCAATGTCATGTAAAGTGTTCTTTTTGATTTATTTCTTTTGTTATTTTTGGGGGGTATGTTTGTTGCAACTGTTTTCAAATCCTTTGATCCCAAAATGCCATCTTTGATTAAGATGCTCCACCCCAGCCGTGGAATGGCAGTTTTGGTCAAAGGAGCTTGTGTGTTGTGTTTTCCTTACTAAAACAAATCCTAAACAAAAAAATAATTACCCACATCACTCACCGCTGGCCACACAACTTGAAAACAACCAAGTTGCACAGCTGCCTACAGAGCGGTGCCCTTTCATTTTCGCTCCCTCCTCCCTCCTTGTTTACACCCAGTTTACATGAATCCGCTTTGTTTACCTCACCCACTTTCGGTGATCCCCTCAGGTTCTTTTGTCGCCTATTAGCATTCGTCGCAGGTCAGCGCATGACAAACGTAGTTTATTTGGAGGCAGGTGATCATCGTTCTCCTCAAGATAAAAGAGGTGTACAAGGATGATGGCAATCGCCCTGTGGTCACCTCTTTGTTTGCAACGGGCTTGATTGATAAGGCATGTCACCTGACATCTGTGGTGTGTGTGCGGGTGTATAGGTGAATGTGAGCGAGCCAGAAGCTAAGACGGTTAGTTTTTACATTCCAAATGATTTGGCAATTTAGAAACCAGTTGCACATTTTTATGTAGCAACTGGTTAAAAAATTTGACTTCCTAATTTAGCACTTTGACATTGGGCCTCTGTCTCTTTAAAAACTGCTGCTCTTTCTGAAACTCTGCCTGTAGGAAGTCATCACAACATGGCTCCTCTATTAACCCTTTAACCAGCAGTTCACTGAGAACTAGCTTGCATAATTAGCTCAGCAGACGCGCTATTCCACCAGGTGTTTGCTAATTACTACTGGCTAGTCTGAAGGAGCTGAGTGGGGAAGCTACCCAGGGGGGCTGCTCTGTAAGGAGGAATCTTGGAAGCCACAGCTCCAAAGAGGAGCTTCGTCCTCAAAGGCGGAGCTATGTCCACCCAGGCATTTTGTACAACTGAACAGTTGCTATGGCGATTAAAGGATTTCTCAAATATGCATAAAAGAATCAAAGCAAAACTCCAGGTATGTTTTTGATAAAGGAATAACAATGTAGCATGATGCACAGCTCAAAAAAATACATTTTTAGATAATGCTGCTGCTTTAAAGGCAGAATTCCATTTCCACAGCTATGATAGGACGATATACACACTTGCACATGGAGGGCTGGAACCTTGACTTGTTGGCATTGATGTTTTCATCCAGCTTTTGACTTTCATCAAAGAAACTAAACTCGAATCACACATGGCATAGCGCAAAACAGCTATGCGCCTTGTTTTGGTACAAGGCGCATGAAAGTAGATCTCAACAACAAACTCTGGCTGGCTAATCAAAAGACTTAATAGAATCCGAGAGTCATAACCCTTACTAAAATGTTATACTACGTGCAATGAGGGAGTCCATTTGCGTCCCGGGGGCTGAGAGAACTTTTTGTTTTTCAGTGGGTTATCTCTCAGAGCAGAGTTAGATGAGTTCCATCTTGTTTACCATCTACGGATCGTCTGACAGCTCTGATCTGAACTCTTCACACATGAGCCCGTTTGACCGAAGGGGCCAGGTAAAAGATAAACCCGCTAGACACAGTGATGACTGTGACCTCTGTAAACACAGATAATCTGTGACTCGGATGGCCCCTGTGGGTCCTGGGACCCGTATTGTTTGGGGAGGTTATCTGCAGCAGAAAGCAGAGTCTGGACCCCGCAGGCATGGGAACAGGACAGTTAAGCTTGTGTGACCTTGCTTGCCGCCGCGCATGCAGAAGCTTCAAAGCAGCGGGAGGTTAAAGGTTAACACTTGACATGATAAAAGTCATGTTTTTAACCTGTGCAAACATGGAGCTCTGCGTTTGTAATTGTACAAGTCTGTAATGACTGTTTTTAGGGCTACATGTATGGTAGGCGAAGGTGAAATAAAAAGGCACCCTGTCATTTTTTAGGAAAGCTGGGGCAGTGTGTTTATAACGCCAGATTGTAATCAAGTAAAGATTTATGTACGGCACAGAGAATGGGACCAAAAAGCCATTCGTTCCCTGTGTTTGCATTCAGTGGGTCTCGCTTATCAAACATAGGTACAGCAAAAAAACAGGCGTGCGTCAAATTTAGTTGCAGGATTTACCAGTTTAGACAAGGTTGCCAGGTTTCAGATTGACACAAGGTTATGTAAAAGTGTGGAACAGAAAATTAGCATGGGTTATATTTGAATCAATTATGTTGATGGTGTGAAAGTTCCATAAACTCAGCTGGGTCAGTACTGTCACTTAAATATGTTAGGAGATTACCGTATTTTCCGGGCTATAGAGCGCACCTGATCATAAGCCGCACCTAGCACATTCGTAAAGGGAAAACCATTTTGTACATACATAAGCCGCACCTGTCTATAAGCCGCATGTGCCTACATACAGACGGTACACAGAAAGAGTTTTCAAAGTTTTAGTAATATATCTTAGCTTTTCTTTCCAAACAGT
>CAEGAG010039662.1:0-19393 GCA_903067065.1 Brachyrhaphis terrabensis
AGAATTTGTTATTTCAGAGCACAGAGCTGTGAAAAATATGTCAGAGAGAAAATGTATATTGACGGAAGAGGCACAAAAAAAAAAAAAAAAAAAAAAAAAAAAAAAAAAAGATTAGAAATACAGACGAAAGAGTGAGTGTTTTAAGTAAAACTGGTGTAGAAGTCCAGCTAGTTATGAAAGGTTTTGCGGAGTGCTTCTGCTGACTCCGATTTTAACAAGGACAGTATAAATCTTCACATAATATTCCCATCAATGGCTGTGAGCTTTAGCATCTCAGCCACTACCAAACATTATATTTGGCAAGGATATTAAAGTTAATTTGATTTCATCTAACTGGCCAAATATATCCTCAATTTGCAAGACCGATTAAAAAAAACAAAAAAAAAACTCACCTCAAGTTCATTGAGTCTCTGCACTCTGGGGGTGAAGCGGAAGTTGCGAACATCACAGGCAAACGGAGGCTGCCAGTCCTGACAGACAGAAGAGAAACAGTAGGTACTCCCAGAACTACTTCAGAAATGAGGAAATGGAAACAAGCCAAACTGGATCTAACGCCGAAAGCAGCAATGATTTAAAAAAATAAAATAAAATAATCCCTTTAAGATACAAGGTTTCCCCCCAGAAAACTTGCTAAGCACGGTGGTTGGGTGCTAGGGCAGTCACTCATCCAGCGGCACGTCATGTTTTTGAGTTAAAAAATGTTTAAAGTTCACAGGAAATTTGAAAATATCACTTGATATTTTCAAATTTGTTATTGTGTTATTGGAAGATTAATATCTGAACACCAACTATAAAGTCTTAAAAAATGCAAACAATAATAATAAAAAAAAAAACTTAATAAGGAATGCTAAGCCTGGTGGCCCGCCAGGCTTATAGTACACGGAAACCCTGTTATAATAATAGCTATACATCCAAATTATAAGTGTCCCACTGTGCATTTTATTGTAGTGTTTGATTGAGTTTTAATGAAATTAAAAGTAAAATCCTGGAGTAACAAATTCAAAATATGTAAAGCCATTTTGTATTCACATGAATGAGAGATGTCACTATTTCTGAGTTGACATGAGCATTAGGCCTGTATTTCCTCCAATGTCATCATCGACATTATTGATCTATAACTTAGTCGTCAGGACAACAAAAACAAAGCATTAAATGCAGGAGGTGTATAAAGCTTTTTTAAACAGTTTTCATGACAAAATACGGAAAGTAGATAAATGACACAAAGGCCTAAGACTCTGTTTGACCTTTGTTAGAGTAGCCAACTAGTAGTTGAGTTACAAAATTCAAGCAGGCCTACAGTAAAACCTCAGCTGCGCACTTTTGATATCATTACAAAGGATAAACCCGTGCAGATTTCAAACAGAAGGCTTTTCAAATGGAAGAGTTTACCTGGGGAGGTCTGATCTTGCAGATGCCCGTTTTCTCTGCAATCGGTCGGATCTTGTTGATGAATCCTAAAGGATCCGAGAATTCCTCCCAACTCGGCTCAAACACCGGGCACTCGGGAGGGGGAACGAACTCGGCGAACGCAGCCATGTCGAAGTGAATCCGGGGAAACAAGTCATTCACACAAACAAAACAAATAATACGCTCAAAATAAAAGAGTTGACATCAAGGATCCATGATTTAACAGGGAAGTTCCTCCGCGTCCATGATTATTCTGCAAATCTTCCCTCGATGAGAAACGTATCACATAGCAGTGATCATGTCTTGATTCATAATGAGGCTTGTGAGAAAATCCAAAACACAGAAAAAGGTAGCAGCTAGTGATGAGTGTGCTCCCATCCTCCGTAAACAGTGGGGTAGGCCAGGCCGGGAAGTGTTCACCTGAGACGTAGGGCAGGGTCAGTCCGACACGCCATCATCTTTCTTCCTTCTGGTTTCTGCGTTTCCAACAAAGTTATCAACGCCTAACTCACACTTTGCTTCTTCTTCTTAAGAATGCCACCCAAACTAGACGCTAATAGGAAGCTCGCGTAGCCGGGGGATGTCTTCACTCTGTTCAACAACTCGTACTCAAAGGGGCAACAAGCAGGAAGCTAATTAAATCGGTGCTAGCTTAGCTTTAGCTGTCTGTTGCGCACCTAAACATTGCCGTCAGACGAATAAAGTCGTCTAAGCGAGCTAGTCTTCTATTATACAGTTAAATTAACATAATTTTTTAAAGCACAGAGACGTTTGTTTTATATTTAAAACGTTTAAGGGTGGTAGGTTTGCGCATAAATGAACGTCGTCTACGAGTAACGTAGCTGCATTAGCAGACATGCTAACTAGCACTAGCAAGGAAGAGAGAGCCGTTTTGATGCCTCCACAGAAACTCGGAAAAAACAGCACTTTGAGCACTAATGCTGACAAAGTTGAGAACAAAAACATGTAAATGAAGGTATTTTATCAATTTAAGTTCAAACTGTTTTTTCTTAAAAAAAAAAAAAAAAAGTCCAGAAGTTTTTTATTGTTTTGTTTTTTGTTTTGGCCTTGCTGCTTATGCAAACACTACACTGGCTCTGGATGTTGATTTAAATGACAGACATTCCGAAACAACACAGTAGGCTATTGATTAAAAGTGACATATTAATAGGAAGAGCAGCTGTTTAACCCAGGACTAGAAACACAGGAGTGCTATTATTGCTGTATTACGTTTTGTTCTAAGGTTGTTTGTCAAGACAAAACTGAATATTGTTTTGGCAGTATAAAGAAAAATAAATTAGTCACAAGTAGAGCTGAACTGTGCCATGGTGGGTTAGGAACATAAATCCTTATACTTTTACCTTGTTTTAAAGAAAATGCAATTATAAGAAAAGCTACAACTCACTTTTTCAGGTAAGGAATTAAGTTTATAGTGTATTTCATAGAAGTGACCAGCAGGTGGCGCTGGCGGACAGTTTTTCCTTTCAGCTGATTGGAGGCTCTCAACAAGCCCACCCCTCACCTCACAATCCTCAAACCTGTGACGTTCCCCGCGAACTTCATCTAGTAGCACTCCGCCACATCCGCCCATTCACAGCTGCACCGAGGATGCGGAGGGAAAAGTCATCGTCACGTCTTCTTGGGTTTTGGTCGCATTTGGGCGTTTAGGTTCGCATGGACGTGGGGCTGAACAAACTCCCCCCTTCACCTCTATCTGATGCAGACTACAAATCAAACTCTTGATGCAGGCTGCAAGGCGAAGACCTGGAAAGGATGATTCATTTGTAGACACGGATATGAGACATTTTGTGTCAAAACTCATTGAGCACAGACTGTACATTTTGTGCAAGGATTTATTCCCCCCCCCTCTTTTTTTTTGTTGGATTTAAGCATGCGTAATTATACTTAATATCTGCAGAGTGTAACATCGTCTCGCTCTTTTGACACGCCTCGTTTCTTGTGCGCTTTTACGCACGGACGCAGACTAAAACTGGCGCAGGTTGAGGTAGTAGTTTGTGCTGTTGGCCGGGTCGACGTGCTGCCCCATATGGAGATGACTGCGCAATCTACTGCCTTGCCGGCGCTGGTGACTCGCTGCAGAGAAGACTGAAGACTTATTTGAACTACAATCTGGACTCCGTTTTTTTTTTTTTAGATAAATGTGTGATTATGGCGCGGTACAAAAGCGCCATTCTCGGTTAACTGGTGTAAAACTTGCACTAATTTTCCTTAGTAATTTTCTTAGTGAGTTTTGGTCCTAATAATAAATAGTAATATAAAAAAACCTAAATGGAAAAAATGAACTTGTATTTTTGCAACTTCTGAAATAGTGGGGAACCAACAAGTTGGTGTGGAGAGATTAGAATAAGAAATATACCAAAAGCATTTTTACACTTTACCTGTGACGGATTAAAAAAAAAAGTCAATAGTGTCTTTTTGTTTGTTTTATTATCTTTCCTTTTCTATTTTCCAACCTGCTGTTTTGTTCAATGTAGTCATGCATGTGTTTGGTCAGCTACTTGGCTATACAACAGCATAAAGTGATATCCAGCTTAACAGTGTCAGGCACCTGCTGGAAAAGCATATTTGAACTGTCTGAAATGAATAAATTAAGTTTTGAGTAACACAATTTATGAACAAGTTTTCAAAGAGTACTTTTATGTTTACCCCGCTCTTTATTGCTCGATGACTAAGACAGACCTAAAATAAACTAGTTTTGCACGGATAAAGTCGACTGCAATAGAGAAGTTTGCGGTCAAACGCACACATTTCTTTTGCAATTGAAGTTCACATAATTTAAGAGAATCACTTTTAAACTTTAATCTTCAAAAGCTCTTCACAGCAGTTCAGAGTGTTCTTCAACAGAGGCCTGAATTGTAAATGAACGTCATTTCTTGTGACATTAACTCGACGTGCTTTACGCTGGAGTCACATTTACCGGATTGTACTTTCAGAGGAGGAGGAGGCTGGAACTGAACCAACAACGCTGCTCCGCCATCTTTCCAATCACTTAAACTTAGAGATGACATTTCAAGTGGATCTTCCTCATGTACGGGAGAAGCTAAATGCCAGATTACTGGCACAGAGATTAGTTTCCCCCTTACGAATTCAGATGTTTACATGCCTTTCCTGAAATTACCTTCAAACTGTAAAGCTTGGGTCAAACATTTTGAATATCTTTCCTCAAGCTAAACTCTAGCTAGCAGCAGATCAATCTATAACACACAGCAGCAGTAATAACTGAGACTGCCTGCAGCTGAAGGCAGGACAGGTTTTAGCAACTCATTCTGATTGGTAGCTTTTAGTATTCAATTATCTGAATGAGACAAGTTGCATTGTTTGACATGGATCTTTATTGTCGTTTTTTGATTCCTGGGTAAGAAACACTGAAGGTAAACATCGCTCATCTCCTTCCGACGTCAAGCTTGTGCGAGGAGACATCAAAATAGTAGTTTGTCACTCAATGAGGTCGTGTTCCTTTATAAAATTACATCTCACATTCACATTGAAGTAAGGGGAGCACAATGGTTAGCCAACAACAACCCCCAACTAGGCCTCAAAGTCCATCTTTGCTACAAAAAAATCCCCCTCAGCTTCACAGGTTTCCTAACCTGGTAGTGTTACGTAGGAAAAAACAGAACAGCGGTTATAGTACAGCGAAAACGACAACAGTCAGGTAGATGGAACTGGATTAAAGACTTCATGTACAGCTAGTCGTAAACGACTGATTCAGAAAACCAAACATAAGTACATCACAGCTGAACCCGAGCCAATGTGCAAAAGTTGGGCGACGACACAAATAAATCGTACCTCACATTCTTCTAAGAGAGGGTCTCAATCACATTCAGATGACTCAGGATGCATTATAAACATGTCATTATTTAGCAAATGAGATTTATTCAATGGAAGGTACAAGAGGAGCACAGCACCACATCATCTGCAGGAAATAAAAAACAGCTGCTGCTCTGATGTAATGCAGATGGTTTCAGTTATGTTGGGGAAAAAATGTCTAAGATGGTTAACTTCAGTGCAGCAGAAGGAGTATGAACTGTTGATTTTTAGTGCATTCATAAGAAATGAAATAAACTTCTAGTGTATAAATAGTTTAATTTTGATTTACCCGAATCTTAAGGCTGAATGAAGTTCAATTAGCTAAAATGAGCTATGCTAGGACATTTTAAGCTAAGCCTCTGATTGTTTTATGGTGATAACGTTTTCAGTTTATTGTTCAGACACAATACAACTTTGAAAATATACTTCTGAGTTTAAAGTTCAGTTCATTTCAAAAAAACTATAAAGAGTTTGGCTTACCTTCATCTTAATCTTAGGCCCAAACTATGGTAAATTAGCTCAAATGAGCTAAGCTAAGCTACACTGAGCTAAGCAGCAGCTTGCTGAAATTTTCTTTATAGTTGTAGGTTTTACAAAATTTTTTTGGAGATGATTCAATTTTGAAAATACACTTTGGACTAAAATCTAACATTTTAGTGCATTTCAAATAAGCTAAGTATTATTTGTTGTTTATTTACCCTTTCTCGCTCAAAGGGTTCTACATTTTTATCTAAAGAAACTAAACAGTGTTATTCTGCTGTAATATTTAGAGGCAATATTACACGTTGTATCATTACACAGATAAGGAACAGGATAAAAAAGTTTATTTCAAGGTCACAACCTTCCCCAATGTCAGGGCAAAATTAAGTTAAAATAGCTGATCTAAGCTACATCAAGAGAAACGTCTGCTTGTTGAAATTTTAGTCAAAATTTCTGTTTATTGACGATGAGAAACAATAGTACATATTTAGAGTATATTGATACTTTAGCTTCACCAGGGTAACCATCAACGATTTAACAAAAATCCATCAAAAAGGCCTTTTTGTAACTCCTCAACTTTTAGCTGCTAATGCGATTAGCTTTATAGCCTCATAGCTTTCATGTTTTATTCTCTGCAGATGCTCTAACATTCAGATTTATTCACCCATTTTTATTTTTTTCTTAGAATGATTATTCATTTGAAGTTTATTTAACTGTATAAAAACCATTTTTCTCAATTTTTTAAAATAAGCTCATTTGAAAACTTAGCAATTAGCATTTTTTTTTGTTAATGGATGCTTCTTTTATCTTCTGCTAAACTCTTTAGACTCAGTTCTCCTTTTAAAGCCCAGTAAATAAACTCGGACCGACACAAGCATGCAAAAATTATCTATATTAGGATTGTACAAATCCATAAGCAATTTTTTTGCCATCCTGTAGCTTTAGCAAGAAATTTCTGGATGCTTCCAAAGCTAATGGAAATCCAGCGATCTTATAAACCTCTTGTTCGGACATTCGCAACAGAAATTACGAGATACATTACATAAATAAAAAGCCCATAAAAAAGAAACAAACCATTGCACTGTCGCTCATCCAGGCCTACAATAAATTACTGCATATACTAAAACTACATCCAAACATCGAGATACTTTCAGCCGAGGCAGCGTCGACCTAAAGCTTCTGAAAACATAAAACAGAGCAAAACAGGAAGAAAAAAAAAGCTTTTACATGTTTTAAGAATGATTGTGTTTTAGGTTTAGTTATTTATTACATTTTCCCTGCTGCAGGGAACTTTTGCCTCCACACATTTCAAATCTTGACTCTTGAGTGCAACTACACTGGTGCGCAAGTCATTCAGTCCAACATGGAGTCATTGTAGGGATTTATATACCGATGGAAATTTGATGCGACAACTTTTGGTTGGCTTAGATTGGCACGAAAAGAAAAATGCGTATTTGTATGACGCATTTTGAAATGTACAAAAACGTCACTTTCTGTAGTTTTTGTAGTCATAAAATTAAAACTTTATGAAGTTTTAATTTGGATGTTTTTAACCAGTGATTCATAGGATTTCTTTTGAGCTTTTTCTATTCAAGCCAACTCTGAATCATCCTAGCATGTTAAATGTTAACGGGCTTAATCGGACCAAAAACGTGGTCCGTGTAAATAGATCAGGTATCGGACCGATAATGATTGAACAGCAGACAAAAAAAAATTTAAACATTTTTGAAAGACTGGAAAGCTACAGCTCTAAATCACTTTGAAAGGTAACAAGAAAATCCGACGCTTAGGAAGGAAAAATACAAAGAAATGAGGAGTAACAGTTCAGTAGACGTCAGGTTAAAAAAAATTTTTGTTTTTTTTTGCAAGACCCTGATTTTGGATCAAAAGTATTCATACACTGTTTTGGTTAATTTTGTATTAAAAAGGAGCTGAAAAAGTATGGAAGAGTACAAATGCATGCCATGGCGAAACATAGTAGTGGCAGCATGATGCTGTGGGGATGCTTTCATCCACTGGGGACAGGGAAGTGTTCCTATTAAAAGGCTCAATCCAAGTCCAGACTCAAATATAGTACAGAAACTGTAGCTAAATTTCAATTTTTTTTCCCCCTCACCCTGAACACACCACTACAATGGTAAAACACGGTGGTGGCAGCATCATTGTTAAATAGAATCCCATCCAAATGCAGAGAAGTTTGTTGTTGCAACATGAGGAAATGGGGAAAAAGCTTAAAGTGCTTGGGATACTTTAACAAAGCGATGAAAAGTAAAAAAGGAATATGATGTTAAAAAAAAGTGCATTGTTAAAGAACATTAACTCATGTCAGTTAGGGTGCAACCCAGTGAAAAGATAAAACCATAGACAAATTAAATATTAACCAAACTTTATATGAGCCCAGCAGTGTAAACTTTAGAACCAACTTTAGCACATAATGTCCCAAATGTTGGTTCAGGAGGTTTTGTCTTCAGTCAGGCTGCCGTTTATCCGAGGACGCCGTTCATCAGCAACTGAGCCTTCGAACGCCACATTGTGGCAAAACGGAAAGAAAAAGAAAATAAAAAAAGCAGCCGACCTGTCAGCTGGGTCCAAGTTCAGACGACGGAGGTATGATTCTTGAAATAAGATCAACCAAACAGGACGGAAGAGAAAGAAAGGGCGAGTAAAGCAGGACAAGAAAGAAGTATTTCTTCCCTCACCCCCTTATTTCAGAAGTCCGGGTGTAGTCGTTTGCATCGCCGCCTTTTAAAACCTTCAAAGATCAGTTTCTTCGATTTTAAACCGGCAGAGTCAGTTTATGCTTTTTTTTTTCCTCCTTCAATTTTGTTTTAAAACAAAGGGAAATAAATTAATAATCAGAAGGAGTTTTCAGAGTTCAGGACTTATCGATCCGGTTCATGTTTGCGGGTCGCCCTGCGGAGACCGGGTCAGGGCTGCCGGTTGCCGTACATCAAGGGGATGATGAAGACGGAGATGTCGTCTCCGGAGCCCAGCCGCTCGTTGGTGATCCTCCAGCCTCTGTCTCTCAGCACGCCCCGCGCTCGCATCACCAGGTCTTGCGCCGCCATCGTGTACCTACGAGCAGAATCACCGTTCAGACTCGGGAAAAGCCGAAACCGCGCGGAGGAAAGCGGGAATCCTCACCTGTGCAGGTCGTCGGGGTCGCAGTTGGACAGGAAAGTGCTGACGGCTTCGGCTACCTCCTCGTTGGTCAGGACGTCCCAGAGGCCGTCGGTTCCCATCACCAGGACGTCGTCGGTCCCGTGTTCGTGCTGCGTCAGGTTGTACACCTTCACCTGTGGAACACCGCGCCTTTGGTCGGTCCATGTCTTCGAATGATTTGAGACTTTTATCGAAGTAACTTATCAGACGCTGGAAGACTCGCTCACTGCTGCCACCGTCCGCATCCCCGACGGTTCCCGTCAAATAAATCGAGTTAAGGCGATGTCGTTTTGGTGAGATTGTAATTTGAAAGCCACATTTTAAATCAAATGAGTTGTCCAAGAATTTTTAATTTGTAATCAATGGCCCACTGTTCCCTCAAAGATATAAAAACAGGACTCCCACGCATTTGTTACAGAGTCCTTTTCGTGAAAAAGTTAATATATAAATTAAAGAAATTTGTTTAGAGAACAGACTTTACATAAACCCCATACCAAGAGGAAAAAATGCAAGAACGGATGGACAGAAGGACACAAGAAATTAAATGAGGAATTAAGGGGAGAAGGAAGATAAATAAAAGGCACAAAGGACAGAAGGAAATAAGTGCACAAAAGAGAGAAGGAAAAAAGGAAGGAAACAAAAAATTAACTGTGGAATGGGAGGCGGGGAAATAAAGACACCAGAAATGAGAACGATTAAAAAATGAAAAGGTACAAAAAGATAATAAGATGTGAAGGAAACACAGACGGGAAGAAGGAATTACATAAGGAAGGATACAAGAAAGAGAAGGAAGGAATAATCCAAGGGAGGGAGAATGGACTGGAGAAAAAGAAAAGACAGATCAATCAGTGGAAGATAAAAATGAGATGCTCTAAACTCATGCCAAAAACTAGCAAATTGTATCATCAAAATGTTTTTTATTGTTTGCTTTTATCTTGTTTCTTATACAAACTAACTCCCTGTGTGTTTCCAAAGTGCCCAGTCCTCCACATGCCGCTTTGTTCTGGATGTTTCCATGACTTAAGGAATTGAACGGCGTATTCGTAGCATCCTGATACAAACAACACACAGGAAGCTTTGCTGAGCGCCGCGTTAGCGAGCGGAGGAGGAGGCAGGAGGTTAGACGTGAACCCGCTGTGAACCCGGGTGATAATGAATTAAAGATCAAGCGCAGAGCTCAGAGAGGGAAAAAGAAAACTCTATAAGATGAACTATTTCTACTTCGGGAGATGAAAGCGCTTTGAATCCAGTGCCAGACGGTTCAGAGAGATGAGTTCAGGTTTTCTGGCGGCAGAGAAGCAGCGTGATGAGTGCGGCGCATATATAGGAGGACATCATTCCTCCTATACAGCGAGACATGAAATAAATACACAACTCTGCACGAGCAATTGGAGCAGAGCAGTATGGACCAGCGAGGAGAGATGGAAAATCTGATCTCTGGAAGCAGATTCAGCTTCGCAGAAATCTTCTTTTCCTCCTTTTTTTTTTTTCTTTTCTTTTGGAGTTAAATAACGGAGAGGCGTTTGCTCTGACCTCAGGAATACAGGACAGGAACGGCTTGATGTAAATGTTGGAGTCGTGAACCTTGAGGTCGTGGTCACCGAGCCCCCGGGTCACTCCGATGGTCGCCAGGACCCGCGCCTGACAAACAAAACAAGGGAAATGACTTTGGGCGCCCAGATTTATGCCCGATCATTTGAAATGTGAAAGCTCCGGGCATTTAAATATGAAAAATAAAATAATAATATCTGCTTCTGAAGCCCTGGATCGACTCCTGTATGATGTGCTGACGTCTTCTTTTGAAAAAAGCAGCTTTTACTGGAACTGAGGCAAACTGGTTCATGCAATGTTTGCACTGGAGAGGTGACTGAGTTCATGTCTGGCTGCCGACTGCGCCGTCTGAAACTCGGCGTTAAAACCTCTTCCTGCGTCAAAAGTTCTGAAATGCAGCCTTAGGTTTATGAATTAAGTATACAGAACTTTCCAAGATGGAAAATTGTACAATTTTTGAATATGAATCAACTATATTTGAGAAAGAAAAAAAAATTCTTGTATGATCAAGTCTGGATCATCTGATGTCTAATATTTTCTTAACCCGAACCCTACTATGCTTGTTGATTCATACCTGGTTAAAATTACTTAAGAGTGATAAAATGTGTGAAAATTAGCATAGTAAATTAGAATACATCTCCTGATGAGTTTGTCAGACTAAATGTTTTGACAATAACAGAGTTTTAGCAGCTATTAAACAGCCCAAGATTTAAAAATATATTTTTTATGGGTCTGATGTAATATACCAATATTAAACGATTTGTATTCATTAAGTGTTGGCAGAAAATCATTGGGACTAAGAGAAGTAAAGTTGTTAAACCATCCCTCTTTGTCTAATTAATTCATCTATGTAATGTGATGGAGTTACTGAAAAGCATAAATTTGCAAAAATAGTTTTTTAACAGATCTGCATCTAAAATATTCGAGAGAAAACCCAATTGGAAAAGCTGACATATCCGGGTGCAATTCTACTTGGCTCAGTAGTGGCCGGCGTTTAAAAGCAAGTGAGTGAGTGAGTGGTTTGCATGCCACACTTTCCAGATTTTTATTTATTAAAAAAAAGGAGGAACTCGGTAGAGAATTTTGCCTCCACCTAACAATTATTACTACTTTGTGCATGTTGGTCATAAAAACATAAAGGATAAAGAACCAGTTCTGACCAATTACCTTTTTGCCTTCGCCGTAAATAAGAGGAAACTTGAGATCTTCATCCTCAACAGTCTTGTACGCCCTTGAAGATAATAAAAAGACTTATAAGTAAAGCATAACCTGCCTTCCTTCATTAACGGAAGGTCAACAAATACATGACAATATGGTTCAAAACTGACAAGTTATGCTACAAATATAATGATGTGGAGACGTAGCTAACTTATTGTAAAAATGAAGTAAGATGACTAAATAAAAATTAGCATCAAACAAATGAGGTCAGCTTCACCAATATTAGCAACATGTCAGGAACAACAGATGACGGAGTCATTTAACAAACATCAGCTAGTGAACTTAAAGTATTCAACAAAAAAATAGAAAAAGCTTTTTTTGTTTTCAAGCTAATAAAAAAGAGCTAACAGCATCAAGGAATAATATTTGCAATATAGCATTTCTGCTATGACTAGTCTTTTAAATAGGAGCTAACTAAAGATTAGCAACACAAACATTTAAAACTAGCGACTATTTTTACAACAAAAGGGAAATTTATTGATCAAATAGGTAAAGACCAAAAACAAAACAAAAATATTTTATGCACGTATAAATGCCAGCTGAACATTTAAAGGAAAAAGTAGCATTTAAGCTTTTCATGCTAGCCCAAAGCTAACCCGTAGCTGTCTGGCCAGCCACAACACACCTTTTTTACACGCCATTTCAAGTCAGTCAGTCCTCTTTTTTTTTTTTTTTTTAAATGTGTTCATTTTCAACACCTTTTGAATTGAAAATGAACCAAAATGTGTTGAAATCTATAAATCCTGTCCAAATTAGCCTAAACAAAGACCGATTAGCTCACTTAATACATCACTCTAAACGTTTATTTAGACTTCTATGGTTAGAGGAAATAAACTATAGGCCTCCTAGGAAAAGGTATGTATAAATAATTTTACTACGATTTTTGTCTGACAGCAACAAAATGACAAGTATATATATATATATTATTCCAGCTTTTTTGACCATAAATTAATTCCTGCATACAGTTATAGCCTCAAAAAACAAACATTTCGCAATTATCAAATATGCTTCACAACAACTTTTACTTTGGTTAGTGCAAATATACTGCTAATGATATTTCCCATCCTCATTTTATACAAAAAATGAATAGATTGTTACATTAGGGCTTGCTTTTTTTTGTCAGATTGTCAACAACTACAACAAAGGTCAGAGGAATTTGGTAAAAATGAATACAAATAACACTTAATTCAGTTTCCCTTTAAAAAAAACACATTTGTTTGCAGAAAAAGACAATACTGAGAACAAGAGGCGGGGAGAGTATGAAGCGTTCAAAGCACAAATTCAAAGAGCAAATCTGAAAAAAACCCACATTTAATACTTTGATGTCGGCTTCAAAAACCTCATAGCCGCTTGCTGATGTGCTTCGACTGACTAGATCAGATTTGGCACCAAAAGTCAGAGGAAAACATTAACAACTTCAAACGGCTTCACATCCACCCAGAGCTCCCTCTCTCTATCAGACTCTGCTTCTGTCTGGCCATTAGTCTTTCTTCGACACAAGCGGTGAACTTTTCATGACCTCCCCGCACCCAAAGCAGCAGATTCTGTCTGTCTCTCTTTCTTTGTGCCTTTAAGCAGGAAAGTCTGAAACACCAGCATCAGCAGTCCTCCCACACTTTCTCGTTCAGCCTCTCGTCACACTCTGAATTACCTTCCTAGTCTTTAAAATAATCCCTGAGCACAATCCCGCTCTCGACAATAACACATCTTGTTTAAAATGCGTCATCCGTCTGTTGGTTTCTGCTGCATGCACAGTATAGAACGGCATAAGAAAAAAAAAGATGTCATAACCAGACCTGAAAGAGCTCCAGCTTGTTCTATGGGGGTGATGCAAATCTTAGCCCAAACATGCAACACTTGCAATGCTCAGAGTTTACTCCTCATTACGGAGAGGAGCCGCAGAGCCTTGTGGAAGCGCTCTGCGACGGAGGAAACTCACCATCCGTTCATGGTGAAGTCCCTGTAGAGCATCCTCTTGCCCACCTCCTTCCTCTGAACCCTGCGGGGGAACTCCAGGTGTGTGAACTCGTTCCCTAGCAGCTGCGGCTGCATGTAGCCCTGCAGGACGGACAACGACGGCGCTCCGAGTCAGTCAGAGAAACTTCATCCGCACTTTCAAACAACTCAGATTTCCTCGTTTAAACTTTTTCTACATTTTGTCGACCGCAAAGTATTTTATGTGACAGACTAACAAAAAGAAGCGCAAAGAAAATTTCTGACAGTTTCCAAAAAACATGGTGTGCATTTCTTAACCCGCATTTCCCCCGATGCCCCTAAATAAAATCTATAAAAAACAAAACAAAACACATGAATCTTTACTCCCAAAGTGGAAAATGTGGATGTTGCATTAGACATAAAAATATACTCACAAAAAAATTATAAACAAAATTAAGAAAAATCAATGTGTGCATAATATGCCGAAAATTTAATTTCTGCTTAAGTTACATTTGAAATAATTTTACACTGCAAACTTGTGTTAAAAAAGTAAGAGATATGGTGGTGGCAGGATCATGCTTTGGAATTTTTTATATTAAAAAATTACCTTAAAAGTGTAGTATGGATTTATATACATTTATTCTGATGCCCCAGAATAAAATCCGGGCTAAACATCTGGAAATTTCAGGAGAAAACATACAAGACTTTTTCCTTCCCTTTTACAAATAATGCACTACTTCCCCCATAAAATACATTAAACGTTTGTGCTTGTAATGTGACAATGTGTGGAAACGGTGAAGGGTTGTAGATACACCAAATTTACCACATATAACAAAATATTCCATGTGTTTTGAAAAGAAGAATGAAGCAAAAAAAAACAAAAAAAACTGTCCAACCAGGAACTGCAGTCGCTGCCGTTCTGACTCTGGCGTGAACTCCGTCGACATGGAAACGATCTCGTTGTCTCTGATGATGATGGCCCTGCAGGACGTGGCGTGGAAGTTTGGCGATGAGAAACGAAAAGAAACTTCTCAGTCAAAGAGGCTTTGACTTCACAGCGGAGTCTGAAACCTACCTGCTGTCGCCTGCGTTCCCGACGTACAGCTTCCCCAGCAGGTAAACCACGGTGAGCGCCGTGCATCCGCCGCTGATGCTGTACACTTGTTTCTCCCTCTCGATCTGGGCGTCCTGAGAAAAAGGAAACCAGCAGACGGTTTTGATGACACACGGCGTAAGAAGACGATCAGAAAATCTCCAACGTCCACCCAAGCTCACGTAGACAGCAGCGGGGAAACAAGTTTTTATTTTTGGCAGAATAAACCTTGTAGTTTGTGTGTGACTGCAGGACAGAAAAGCATTTTCCTCTGTATGACACTGTCAAATTTATGTGAGTGGTAATTTTCTTCAACAACCACATAAATAATTCAGGTATTATATTTTATAAAGGTTCCCATTTTAAATATAAGAGCTTCTTTTCATTGTAAGAATAGCAGAAATGGGGTCTAGCTTACAAGAAGCTTCACATTGATTTTATTTTCTGAGCCGCAGCTTGCAAAGCCTACCACTGTCATCTAGTGGACACACAGCAGAAATGCACCGTCCTTAAAAAAAAAACCCTCAACCTCTAAGAAGGAACTCTCGAGTCATTGTTTTAATGAGAAAATACATATTTGAAACATCTGGAAAATCCCTTTTCCATGAAAGGAGAAGTGAGTGATACAGTACCGGTAATGGAAACACGAGACATCTCATGTTTGGGGTTTGCTTCTTACTCATAATTTTGAATACCGTCACGAATGAAGATTGGGATGAAAATTTCCAGCGAGGCTAACTCTTCCCAAAACCCAGGGATGTTTATGTGAATTTTCCCGCTTGATAGCACGATGCGTCACAAAACAAAACAGATAGTAAAATGTCAAAAGCTACAGGGGCCATTCAGAAGAAGAGGAGATACACGAGAAAATCAACACACTGACTGTTTTACTAAGAAAACAGGGAGGGGTCACTGTAGTTCAGGGCTTAGAGGTTGATTTAAATAATAAAAAAGTTATGACGAAAAAGTGTCGGTCAAAACTGTAAATTTAGACTCCTTCAAAGGAACTGGCAAAAAAAACTTAATTTCCTTTTCGAAACTGCAAAAAGAGCATTAATTCAAGTTAGGGAGAAGTATTTATCATGTTGCTGATCATCTAAATACATTTTATTTTAGAAGGTTTTGATTTAGTGTTGTCACAATAAAGTCCAGTTAATGATGCTGAAAACCCCTAAAACTCTCTGTATTGTCGGAGATTCTAATTTTTTACTATTTTTCTGAACTGTTTGTTTTGATAAATATCAGTAAACTTGAAAATATGATTAAATGCAGCTACAGTGTTCATTTTAGGGATACAAATCACAGCTGTTGATGTGACTGGTGTATTAAAGAAGAGTGTTATAAATGGGAATGAGTTTTTAGAGCATGATTTGTGTTTGGTTGCTGTTCCATGCAATCACAGCCATACAGTCACCAGAAAAACAGTAACAAACAGTTTGTATCGTGGCTTTTTATCGACTATAACATCGCGATAAAACCTGATAAGTCCGTATTTCTAATAATTTGAGTTCCCTGAATGCCTCCTAAGCCTCGTCCTCCATCACGCACCATCTCCTTGAAGGCGTTCTCTATTGCTCCGATCACCAGGCTCTCGTGTTGGACCTTCTTCTCCATGTAGAAACGCGGCGGCGGCGGGGTGCTGCTCGGCGAGCTCGGGGCGCCGGCGGCCCCCCGCAGCGAGGCGGCCCGCGTCAGGGCGCGCTGCGGCCCCGGGGCGTTTCCCTGCAGGTAGGGGCTGCTGTCGGGCTCCTCGCCCAGCACGGTGGGGGGCGGCGAGTGGACGTTGCGCAGGATCTCTATGACGGCTTGCAGCTGGCAGGCGATGTGGTGCTGCAGCAGGCGGGAGGCGATGACCGCCGCGCCCGAGCCGGCGTGACCGTCGAACAAAGCCCAGTAGTGGAAAACGAGCCCTTCGCTCTCCTGCAGATGAAACATGGACATGTAAAGCTTTGTGTGATGGAAGCCTAAAAATATAACTCACCATTCCTATAATGATATACGGTGGAGAAACTAAGAACATGAAAGTTGAGGCACTTATTGTATTGTATCGTTTACATTTCATAGGAATTTTGAATTATTGTTGCCACAAGAAATTCCAGTTAATTACGTTTCAAACTCCACTAAGCTGTCTCCATTATGGATAGCTTTGCTATTTTCCCTGCCGTTTGTTCAATTAAAGCATCAATAAATACCAATAAATTTGAAAATAAAGGTACTTTGTGAAATTTTGTGATACAAATCACTCTAATTTACACATTACAAATGGGAAGGGTTTTTCAAGAGAATTATTTGTGTTTGTGGGGCTGTAATTGCTGTGACACACATTCACAAAGTTACCTAACAAAGAAGTAATAAAGACTTCTTGTCGTCACATTTGTCGTTATCACAACAGTTTTGTAAAATATCGTGATAAAACTTTAAGCCCGTATCGCCCATTCCTTCGTTGAACTGAGCCTGAGCAATTTTCAAGGTTTCGTCAAGTTTCAGTAGGTTCAATTTAAGACTTTGAAAAATCTTTTGGGTTTAAATTTAAGATTGAAATGTAATAACTGATCTTAGATTTGAACTATTTGATAGATTAACTACAACTTTGTCAACCTTCACTGTTGCTTTTTTTTGTTCTGGCAGCTTACTTGTGTTGTTTTACACCTATTTACTAACATTTACTAAAATCAGACTCTAGGGAGCCTCATAATAGTTGCTGAAGCAGGGTTATATCTAAATATTACACCCTATATTCCAAGCCAGCTATAGACTTTCCCACGGTGAAGGAGCTGGTAGAGAAAATGTAACAAGATCATGTGCAAAACTGACAGAGAATAACACCAAAACTCTTGCAAAAGGGTGACGAAAAGGGTGGTTCTACTAAACATTGATTTATAAACGATCATAAATTTTTCTGACTTATGATTATTTTAAAAATGTTGGAAACATTGCCTCATTTCTCTTCCAGCTCAAAATTCAGCCCCATTTGAAGCCACAGCAAAATATAAAGCAGTCTGTGATTGTGAAGTGAGTAACAACGTTTGCAGCACACCTTCGGTAGGTAAATGGGACAAAATCATAGCAGTAAATGTGAGCTTGTGTATTTATATGTGTTAATATTTTGAATTCTAAGATTTTACATTCATCAAAAACCAACAGCTGGATCTGTTTCCTCCAACAATGACTGCTGGCTCTGAAGCAGCAGGTTTTGCTGCAGATATTGGAAGGAATGCTGGAATACAATGATGTGCAAAACGGCAACGTTACGCAGAATTCCTCTGGGCTGTGCTGCTAATCTCCCTATAATGTCATCGTTAGCAGCGTTGGAGGAGGTTGTAACCGATGACTAACGCCGGCCGGCTGGCGTTGCTGTGCCAGGAGACCCGCCATGACTCATGCTTTCCAGCAGTGAGGGAGCCGGCGAGGTCAAACCTCCATGTAGGAGCTGTTATCATTTCTGCTCAGTGTTATCGGGCCGTCACAGAACAGAATCCTGTTATTTCAGGGTGGAAGCAGGGTGTAGATGTCTGTGTTTTATCTCTGTTTGGATGAATCCTTGACTCCCACATCTCTGTTCTTCCTATTACAAAGCACAAAGTGGGATTCAGGAAACGCTGCTAATTCGTCACAGTTCGGTTAACCGAATATCTAGAGAAGGTCAATGAACTCCACCCCTATTAGACTGGTTAAATAAGAACTTTTAAGCGTAATGACTAAAATATGATGAAGCATTTATGTGATCTAAACATTTTTTAGAATATCAGAGTTTACTGTACTGTTGCACTTCGCTCGATTTTCAAAAACCGCAACTATTTTCGCGTCGTCTGACTCGCTCTGCGTACCTTTGCACCCTACAGCAGATGTCTGTAAGTGAGAGATTTACAGTACTCTGTCAATTTTATGACGTTCAAACAAAAACATGAGAACAACTTTTTCTGTAGGTATTGGAACTAAACTGGAATGAGTTAAGAACTGGATTATCAACAAGTCACATCAAAACAGAGAGTAAACACTTCAACGTTAGCCTAGCATTTTAGCAAAACATCGTTAGCAGGATAAAGAGTTTATTGAACGTCTTGTGTTGCTGCAGGTAGGCGGCATTTTAGGTGATTTACTGCCGGAAGCAAGTACAAATTTTTATAAAGCACTTTTCACAGACAATGTCACAAAGCGCTGTGCAACACAAATCAAAGTTATACAAAGTATTTGGTTAAAAGCTGACCCAGATAATCAGGAGGCTGGACGTTCATGGCCTTGTAGGTGAATACAAGAACTTTGAAACAAATTCTAAAATACACAGAGCCGGTTTAGGACCGGGGAAATATGAGAGACACAAACAGATACAACAGGATATCATCGGCATAGATGTGATAAGAAATGTCACAAAAAGATTTAATAATTCTAGCAGGATGAGGAATATTGAAAGAAAATAATAATGGGCCAAGAACTAAGTCTTGTGGAACCCCACAGATTAGAGGAGCAAAGCAATACAGCATCTTATAGCGATCAAAATATTAAAGTCAATCATGTCAAACAGACGAAATCAGTGCAACTTCAAGACACTTTCGAGAATTTAAGTGATTTTCTCACCTTAATGTACCGTGTTTCCCCGAAAGTAAGACAGTGTCTTACATTCTTTTTACCCCCAAAAGTACCAATATGTCTTACTTTCGGGGTATGTCTTATATTGGAAAAAAAATGTCGATTTTTGTTTTAACCATAAAATTAACA